>CALSBZ010042349.1:0-19747 GCA_943591055.1 Gobionotothen gibberifrons | reverse complement strand
GTAGGTGGCTGTCAAAAATATTTTACCAGCATCTTTCCTGCCATCAAATAAAACTACTAGAAAACGCATGTCAAATTGCAACACTAACCCCTCTATGCAGAAGCCTATATAATAATTTCCAATGCACAACAGATGTATTGACATCACAAGATTTTCTTTACATGTGGACGCAGCATCAGGTTTACTTTCTCCAATTAATGCAGCCGATTATCTGCTGATCTGAGAACAGCATGGGCTTAAGTCCTGCCTCAAGCATCATCATTGCTATCAGTATAAGTGCAGTACGAGCTAGTGCTTCTCTCTGGATGAGGATATTATGCCAGCGCTCCTCTAATGGAACATGACTGTTCTGTCTTTCCCCATGGCTTAATTTCCACATGAACGCATGATCTGCCACACCAACCGGACTGACCGCCAAGCTGGACAAACTAATTTGTTTGGAGTGGGTGGGTGGGGGGAAATTAGCAGGGTTGGGGATTGGGAACTAGCTTCCTAAAAAAATGATTGCTTACCAAACAAGATCTGTGGCGTTTTATAAACCGTATACCTGTGAAACAAGCAGATTACTGAGAGAGAAGACGGCCGGGACAGGAATAAAAAGACAGAGAGAGAGACAAAGAAAGATGGAGCTGCTAGAGAAAAGGAGAGCAGTCTGAGGCGAGCCACAGGGGAGATGGCAGCCGTGGGTGCCCTTGAAATTGCCTGACTCATTACTGCTGCGGCACGGCCATGCGTGGTGATGGCAGGCTCAGAGAGAGAGCTCTTGGCTGGGATCTGACAGTGGGAGAGTGAAAGACAGCCCTGTTTTTAAACCACCAGAGGAACACTTCAAAGGCTGGCGTGCTCATTCTCCCTTTTCAAACACCATCGTTTTCTACACTAAGGCAGAAGAGAAAAAGGCTAATTCGTTTTCATGAGTAACCCCTCTGTTTTGTGTTTGATAAGGAGGAAATATGTAGGTATGAGAATGGTTTTAATCGAATACAGCACACAGGTGCATCTGGAAACTTTGAGTGACAGGTCTGTGTGGGCGAATCAACTCCACAGTAATCATTTCTTAAGCTGCGTGGGCTTTAGTCGAACTAGGACCAGCATTATTGCACAGCTGCCTGCTGCTATACCATTTATGGCGTCTATACTCAGTGGAACAAAAGTTTAGTCCCCAAATGTACATAGATAACCAGGGGCGGGAGTCCTATTTCCCTTCTTGTCAGGTCTTATATCGCCGTCAAGTAGAGCGGAAACCCAGCAGGATGGGTCAGTCTGTCCCAAAGCTGCGGCCAATTGCAGCCCACTGACAGCCTCTATCATCACTATTAAGGCACAGTGGCTGCTATGGGTTCCACTTTGTCCTCGGCAGGAGTTGAATGCCAACTTCAGGCCACAGTGGTGTGATAATAAGTGCACAGCCTCGTCCAACTCCAATCAGGGCTATAGGGATCCAGCCAACCTCTATTTAAGATGGCGCCAGTGCTCCAAGTGTGGCATTACTGAGAGAGGGAACTGTAATCTCATCACCATTAACCATGTTGCCTAAAACAGGCACAAGATGAAGGAAGTGGCTCTGTGGATAGGAGAGTCTGGCTCTCTGGTTTTAATGAGTTCAGAGTAAGATTGACAGGCCAAAACAATGTCACAACAAAATAACTTAAAATGATGGGACTGCTGTGTGGGTTGGTATTATCTAGAGGTTTCTAGGACTGATTCGGATACGTTTAAAGTTTCCGTCAAATAGATCGAGATCTGAAATGTTTTTGTGGGGAATTGGAGATTTTGCATTTAGAGTGCTTTCTGCTCTTGTACATTACATTAAAATGGTGTTTAATGCTGTCCAATATGACAGTGGGAATAAAACGCTTCCGAATCAGAATGCATTAGTTCCCTGTGAGATCTGTGCTTCTGACGCAAAGCCAGAGCCGCATACAAATCCTCCTCAATCCTACCTTAATGTCCTGTATGTTCATAAATATGGTGCACAAGCAAGCAATTATCTGAATGGTGAATGTTTGCCAGATGTGTGCGCGTCACCCTGCAACGGTGTCGGTCCTGGATGTGTTTGTGCATTACAGATTTGACCGCAGGAGTGTTTACTGGAGGAAAAGGATGCTAGCAGCAGGAGGTAAAGCCTTCAACATAGCAACAGGAGTCAAGGCCTGAGGTCAGTGGAGTGACATGCCAGGCTAAGAGGCTTACGGCCAGCTACAGTCTAACCAAAGGCTGCCCTCGTCAGTGGACACTGGCCAGCCAAACACACTGTCATCACACAGCTGACGGTGCCATGACATAACAGAAGTGCTGTATATCTAAACTCTTTGGGAATCTAGTGCGCTTAAAAAGATCAAATCCAAGGCTTTGAAAACTTGAATGTGGTGTTAAAGTGTTGACAAGCTTATGTCGAATATAAGCCATTAATGGATGCATGATGATGTTTTACATTTATCACCCAGAAAATCTGTTCGTTTGGCCAAAGCAGCTCTGGATCAAGAAAGAATACTTTTATAAGAGTCTGTTTTTCATCACAGTGGCTGAGCTTAAAGGTTAGTGTGGAAATTAGATTTTGTATGTCTGATTGTGACATACAGTACACAACCGTCAGTGTTGAGATGAGTTAACAACAACAAGTGACGGGGGACATGTCCGTGTCATCCTGCTCCTCTGGAAAGTAGGGTGAGAGGATGACGTAACTTAAGAGCAAACACTGCTGGGAAAATGGACAGTAATAGTGGACAACTATTGCTCAACATATGTGCGTTTAGTTTCTTTACCCATAGAACAAAATAGTCAATCGTTACAGAATAATAAATAAGGTTATTTGATAATACGAAATTCTCCTCCCCATCTTTGTGAGATATTGTGACAGAAGAGTTGTGCAGAACCACACATGATGAATTACATCACGCTAACAGAGACACAGGAGAGAGCAACATATTGAGACACAGAAGTAGAGACAGCTTACGCCAATCCCAAATCCCATGTGCCAAAGTGTCAAACAATTCAGCTCAAAAAACAAGCTTTGGCTCTCAACCTACCAAATCCTTACCCGTCTCATCTCAAAACGTTCCCACCCTAGAAAAACCTTAAGGTTAATTTTTAACCAAGCTGGCACGGCATGAAGCCCTCTGGCCCAGTTAGTCAAAACACTGGAGCTGATGCTGCTGCACTTTAACACATCCTCCCCATGTTGTTTTGGCACTTCAGTGAAGCATTGTCGAGCATCATGCTAAAAGTGTGTGCCTGCAGGCGCAGCTCTCACACATTTGTTTGTATCTGACACCCAGCTCCTGCCTGCTCTCTGGAAGGAGTAATGAATAATAAGTTAACTTGTAAGTTGTCTGATATCACAGAGCATTACTAACACAGGCTTCTTAATTCAGAAAATAAACATCATAGTTACAGAAGACACATTCCTAATAACATTAACTTTGTAAAGTCAAACGAACGTGACAGAAACATAATTGTAACACCATCTGCTGCCTTGTTCTGATGTTTGAGTTCGCCTGCTTAGATGAGGAGAGGTTACGTAACAAACCACCCCACTTGTAGATCTGAAAAGACGAGTATGCCAAGCTCATCATGGGACACGGTTGTGTCCGATGGGGCCTCTGTGTGCTCGTACTCTCTTTCAGTATTGTGGATCTGAGAAGCCCCCAAAGCTCCTGCCAGAATACAAAATGCCAGAACACCGCGTTGAAAAGAGCTCCAAGCAGAGGGACAAGCTGGTGTCCAAGAAAAGAGAAACATCTTGTGCTGGGCCTAATTACTTCTGCTTACGATTACACGGTTTTAACCTTTCTCAGGCTTCCAGTACAGAGCCTGATAGGAAATTAAAGAGCATTGATGTTCACAGCGCGGTTAATTATATTTAATGTAAAATACAGAAGGGCACCACTGTAGCTCTATACTTCCCACTAACCACATGACTATGTTTACATGTAATCTACTAATTTAATTAATTGTTCTTGCCTTTTATGCTTTAATTATCTCCTCACAAACACCACAATGGAGTTCATGTAAAGTCATCTATTTATATGCCGATTTTTGCAACTTTCTTTTTTTTACCAAAAATATTCAAAAATCAGACTTAGTTCATTGTGCACAAAGAATTTGAGGTTTCCAAACTGTGATTTGCTTCTCTTTTTTTCTCAAAGAGCTGTTGATAAGCACAACATCAGAATCTCTGAACACTCATACATGGCGTCAGCTTTGAGTAAATAAATCCTATTTATCAATTCTGTCTCATTATTTCTTCATCAGATGGAATTGATCATTCAGCTGCAGTCTCCATACATACTGCTCACACAGAGCACTGAGCTTGACAGTGTCAAAGATACAATTTCAGCCTAAGGTCAAAGTAATGACAAGTCGATCTTATTGATACAGTCTCTTCAGCAGGGGGCAACTCAAAGTTACAGTGTCTTTGAAATGTTAAAAATGCTGACCTACAGCAAAGCTGATAGTACTGCATTAACCTCAATATTAAGAAGTATTAGCGTAACTGTGAAACCAAAAGCACAGATTATATTAGTGTCATCCACACTAAATGCTGAGCTTCAAAACAGCATGGCTGAGTGTAAACAATCAACATGTTGGCATGTTTCTTATCAGAAAGTTCACCTTTATGTCTGCCAAAAAACTGCAATCCAAATGGTTTTTATGTTACCTAGAGCTGATCTCAATATCTTCATTGGTAATAACAGATTTAAGAAATGAGACTGACTACACAACATTAGACTGGAATGTGTACACACTGGAGCAGAGAAGGAACGGGATTAGGAGCTTTGTTTCACAGTTATTGGATTTTGGCGCTGTGGGAAAGGAATTATCCAAACACTGAGAGGAGTGCAAACACTGAACCATTCCTGTTAATGTGGAAAACATGATTCATTGTTAACACATATGAAACATTAACATCATCTTTGTAAGGAATCTCATATCGAAAATGTCACTGTCATGAAAGATATTATTGATCTTAATTTAAAAGGATCTGTTGTTGTTTGCAATAAAATAAAATAAACTTTCTGCATTAAATATCCTTACTTCCAAATTCAAAATGAGACGGACCACAAGTCTTATAATTTATCTTATACACACACACTTTAAAAAAGATAGCACTCAAACCACATTTTCGAAAATATTTCCAGAATTTAGCCTTTAAAAAAGAAATAATTGCAGGCAATATAAAAGCCTGGTTTGACATTTATTCACATAGGTTTCACTCCCCAGTACCTATGCCACTTAAAGTTCTCCTAAGCAAAGCACAATATTTCCAAACCTCTTCAGTGTCGCTGCTCTGTGGCAATGGAGGACTGAACTGTCTGGGCAGCTCCATTGGCCAAATGAGTGCATCTGCTTGAATGTGGCACTGAGTGTTGATAGGTTTTGACAAAATGTTAGCTTCACCCTTGCTAATGAGCTGTCAGAGTGTGTCTGCCATTACTAACCTGTATCTCCTCAAAAGCCTCGTCAATAGTGGTGACTTGGTGCTGCTCGTGTAGCGCTGGCTCGTCGCAGAAAAAGCACACCAGGCTTTTGTCGGTGAGGCAGAAGAGCTTGACCTTCTCGTGGTCCTTGCAGGGGTATGAGCTCCTCTGAGCGTTGAGGATGGCGTCCAGCGGGAAGGCTGAGTAGCGCTCCACAATGTTGGACAACTTGAGGCTGGGCGAGAGATGAGGATCGGCGAAGGTCCTCCGGCACTCAGGACAGTCCCTCGCTCCGTGGAGCTCCTGCCTGCTCCAGTGCTCAGTGATGCACTTCCTGCAGAAGTAGTGCTCGCAGCCGAAACTGACGGGGTCCTGGTAGATGCTGAGGCAGATGGAACAGAGGAGCTCGTCCTTTAAGCAGCAAGCCATTTGCAAAGACGGAGACTGAGTGGCATCTACGAGGGCAATGTTCTGGAGCTGAATGTACTTAGTTTAATCTTCAAGTCAGTGGTTTACTGCCATGTGGGGGTGCACAAGACAAGATGACAAGATCCTCAGGAATCTTCCGCTTCAACGTCTCTGTTGAAATACGACAAACACAAACAATTAAAAATAATATTGTATTATACACGTCAGTGCATGGGCTAATGCATTTATACAAACAGATCATTAACAGGAGCTGGTTACACAGTAACCAAGAGTTAATGCCGTCACGTTTTAGGTAAAAACGGGAATCACTTAACAAATCCAACTTCTTTTAATCTGAGTATTGTTTTCGTAGCATTTCAATATAGTGTATTGAACACCTTATGGGGTTTTAACTGCAGGATGGACAGTCATAATAATAACTAATCTTAAAATGTCCCCTTGTATTGGAACATTTTATTTTCACAACTTTCTCTTTATTTATTTTTCAGACCAAATGCTTTGCTGCATCAGAAAACAATTCCTGAGGAATTGATAATAACAATTATTAGTTGTAATCCATTTTATGCTAATTACAGTTTCACAAAAGAGCAATCTAGTTTCATTTTGTCAGCAAGCCCCTTACCTGAGGTAACATCTAAATATGCCAATACTTTCCCACCCTGCTACACCCTTGTCCCCTGTCATTGTGGAGGATCTGTTGATTTCCAAAGCAAACTGTCTGCACCAACCAACATAACAGGGAAACACCTGCAGCGGTATTACCCCCGCTGCTCTGTTTCTCCTATCCCGGTGTTCAAAAGCTTCCTTTTAATTCCCATTAGAAAGCCGACTGGCTTTAACAACCGAGCCCTTTTTATGTCTTAGCATCTACCACATACTGTAGAGACACTATTTGTGCTATATCTTAGCATGCTTTTTTAATTGGCTTTCTCCACATCTTGCAAGCTGGATTTGTAAACATAACAGACCAGGACCACGACACCACCAACCACACCGGGAGGATGAGAGGGTAAGACATACAGAAATGGTGCGAAACTAATTGAAAATGCAACACATTTTAAAAGTTGGATTCGGGGAAGGAATGTTAGCGGTAAAGTTGTATTTATATGACAACTGATAATCGAAAGAATGGGAGGGGAAGCCTGAACTCACCGACTTCTTCACAGCAACATCCGTGGCTCCAATGCAAGTGTACTGTCTTTCAGGAAGGAGAGCAGCTCACAGCGGCAACAGACGCAACCAACTGCACTCAACGGAGGGGGGGTTATCAAACATATTCATTACAAGATAACTGCTGTTTGTTGATAAATACGTAACGAAAAGGAATGTGAGATAATCTATTACTTAATTCAACAATTTAAGTAATTGAATTAATGTTTACAAGCCTAAAATAGCATTATAAATGTAACCTGTAATGTAGTGTAACTTCATCGACAAATGGAGTGGCTCAAATTTCCTCAATCTCGTATTAGCATCGCTGCCTAGCTACCTTGATTACAACAAATAAACAGGCTAAAAAACACGAAATGCAACTTGATTCATTTGACAAACTGTTTGACCGCATTAAAAATATAAGCGTATGAGTTGACATGAGAATGGACAGTCACCAGTGTTCACTGTTAAACGCGTTAATGGGCCGAAGGAGAGGGGCTTCGGCGGGCTGCAGTGTTCGCCTTCAGCCAGCAGATGTCAGCAGAAAACACCTTATTCGTCCCGGTGCAGGAGCTGGAGGTCCTTTAAACAGCGGCTGTTATGGGAGAGGCTCAGGTTAGTGTGCTGTAATTAATCACTCACTTTTGTGTATGTTGTCTTCAGTTGTAGACTATTACCAAGTAGCAATTGGTATTTTAATCAGAATCAGAATACGTTTATTTGTCCCACAGAGGGGAAATTTAAAAAATACAAATACATTTTACGTGAATATCGTAATTGAATATACCGAATAATACGATTTCACTACACTTCAAATGGCAATAGTACATTTTACTTGAGACCAATTTTGTAAAGCTGTAGTTTGTTTTCAAAGGATGGGTTTGTTAACAATACATAGGCTGCGAGTAACACAAATATATACGTAATACATTATTAGAAAACAACCCGTTTCAACATGACATTTTATTACAAAGCGATGCATTAGAAGTAATGTAATACAATCATAATATAAAACTGACAGCTTCTCAGCTGCCTTTTTATTGTATAACTTATTGCACATACACCACTGAAGTCAAGACTATATTTACATTTGTATTTACTGTACATAAACATATCGACAATTGATTACTTTGAGATGGAAACCAAGCTTCTCTTGTTGTCTTCATAAAGATTTGCAAAATATACAAGTGCATCTCTTAACCAATCAGATTGTTTTCAATGTTGCAACATGACAGAAAGAAAAATAAGGATTTATCAGTCTCTCATGCCGGTGACTCTTCATGTGTGTAACTTTCATTCTCCTGCACTGACATCAGTGATTCTTTTCCGGCTTCTTGTTGCGGGATGCTTAACAACTCCTCTTCATCTCTAAACTGGAGCTGAGACTCTATATGCGTGCCATTCGGTGTCCCACAAGACCCATGTCCTATGTTTACAGTGATATTGACAATGGGATTGGTTGTTAGAGGGCTGATGACCAGAGGGCTGATGACCTGAGGGCTGGTGGGCTGAGAGGAGGACTGTGGGGGGACGCTGGCCTGGGGCCTGACGGGCTCCATGTCGGATATTAAAGTCATTAAAGGCTGGGTTTCCCTTAAATAACCCTTATTGATCTGCAATAGAAAGGAATGAAAAGGTTAATTCTCAGTGTTCTGTTTAACAGGTATTCACTGAAAAGAAAAAGAGAGAAAGACTCACTTTATCCCCACTTTCACAATTGCCATTTGCATCCACTCCAGGAGGAAATCTTGCAGCATCCGGGTTAAAAACTGAGTAAACAAAGAGTCAGATAGTGAAAATGTGAGACCAACAGCTCCTGATAAAGTTGATGACAAATAAGGGTCATTATCGTCCTGAATTTCAAGTTGAAGATAAATGTAACATGTATACAATCATAGCTTTTCCATAAAACGAGTACATGATTAAAGGGGAAATATTATGAGAAACTAGATTTTCAGTGCTTGTGCACAAACATTTGCATGCAGGTATATTCATAAAGATAACATAAGGTAAACAATGTGTTTTTGAACAATAAAGGATGTGAACATCTTCTCAAATTGAATTATGAACCTATAAATTAGCATAATATGTGCCCTTTAAAAGAAAATCAGGATGCAATTACCTTTCTTCCAGCGTGGCTTACAAAGAAACAGAAGAATGATAGCGATGAAAACAAGTAATCCAATAACACCGGCGAGGACCGCAGGTACCATAGAGTCTAACAAACGACACATGGGCAGAAGGGGAATGATAAACCAATGATTAGACCTCACAATTTTCTCATATGACTTCATTTGAAACATTAAATCAGTTAGTTACTGTACCCAGTGTACGGTCAGGTGCTGAGCTTGTTGGGGGGGGTTTTGTGGAATAGTCGAATACGTCCCCTGAAGCAGATGGGCTTAAGGACAGTGTGGAGTCTGGCGGTCCACGTGTAGTTTCAGAGGTCACTAATAATGTACTCATCACTTCAGTTGCAGTTGTGAACAACATCTCAGTGGGGGGATTTTTTGTTGAGGTTTGTGACTGCATGTTTCCATTAGGAGGCTCACACATCGTGTCTGAGGTCGCATCGCCTTTTTTGACAACAACCCTCCCATAGCAGCTGCAGAGAAACAAAGAGAGAGGTCAAAGATCTGAGCTCCAAACAGCTGAGTATAAACGTGATTATTCTTCACTCACTTTGTGTGAGGCTGACAGTGGTCAACAGATGAAACTGTGTCAGAGAACGTCCCATCAGGGCACCGTTCACACTTCACATCGGAGTTTCCTGTCCCTGAGAGAAACACCCAAAACACCAACATTTCACTGTCAGGCATCACATGACATTTTAACGCTATGATACACCCTGTCTGTAACATGTTATCAATTGGATTACATTGAACATCAAGTTTGACAGTAAATGTGGTTGATTAAGACCTTTGAGACGTGTATGTAACAACTTTTATGATATGATATTTATTACAGTATACATAAAAAACATTGAAAGTCAATTGGAGATGTCTTGACATTTATACTTGAGTCCTTACTCTGTAGACTATAACTCTATTCTTGATACATGCAATATCCAGTAATTGATGATCAGATCTCGCACAAATTGGATTTAGCAATTTATGTCTAAATTAAAACCAGAATATTTAGGAACTACATGTAAGGTAAACACAAACAGTGACGATTGAAAAATACTAGTTGCTGTACCTGGACTATGCATTCCCCAGCCAGCTCTGCATGTCTTAATGTAATTGCGACATGCTGCACAGTGTTTGCCATCAAATCCCATGTTGCAATACTTTCCAGGCTGACACACACACCTGGACCTTGAGGAAGAGGAGCAGCTTTGGGACTCTTGCAGACCTTTAGCTTGTTAAATGTAGAAAAATATAGTGATAGTTGTTAAAAATAACAACAATTAATTATTTCCTCCAAAATGTTATATTCAGAGATGTTCAGCTCAGCTATACTCACCTATGTTGCATTTGATACAGGTGAAGCAGTTTGGAGTGTAGTTCCAGTTCTCCATGTACTGGCCCGTTGGACATTCTTCACACACAGTTTTATTCGTTTCTGAGCATTTTTGTTTCATTTTCTGTCCTGTGAGAATATGTACACGAATGAATCCACAATAATACACATGTCAAGGCATTTTATAACAGCACAGGGGCATTGTAATTTCAAAATGACCATTAACAGACAACAATATAAAGGTTTAACAGATACATTTCACATTTGTCTCACGCAATTCGGTGTATATCATAGTACCACACTTTTTTGGTTTTCCTGGTTAAAAGATATCATCCCATCTGTATGCCTAAAACAGTGTTGCTCATCATAGTTACAAATAAAATGTTGATACCTGTTTGTATGGCACCAAATACTGGTTAACATGTATTTTATGTCTCTGAAGGTTTTTACTATTTCTATACTTACATATTTTGGTACCACTTTACAATAAGGCTACCCTTATAAAGGCTTTACGAATAGTTTGTAATTCATTTATTAATTAGGTTGTGAACACTTTATAAATCATGAATAAGCTTTTATAAGACATGAGATAAACAGGGCGACTGTGACCGGTTGCTTGCCAAATAGTGAGCCCACATGTATCTGTACTGCTAAGCCTTATTATAAATGGTAGTATCTCATTAAAAAATGGGAATGTGTTTTACACTTTACAATAAGGCTCCCTTTTGGCAACTATAAATGTTAGTAACTCGTAAATAAATGGTCATGAAGAGATGCCAAGAAACATCAAGATGGAAGGGGGGGAATCAACTCAGTGAACAACAGATACCAAGGATGCTGGCTGATGAAGAAGACGAAGTAAGCTAGTGCCAATATGAGGCTTAGTCATCTTGCCAAATAGTGAGCCTGTGTTGATGTATGAAAACTATGTTAGAAGTGGTTTATAAATGGTTCTTAATGATTAATAAAGTGTTACAACCTAATTAATAACCTAATTATAAACCCTTTATGAATCCTTTATAAGGGTAGTCTTATTGTAAAGTGGTACCCATATTTTTAATGTAGTGTTGAATATGTGCTCATTTTGAGTTCAGTAAGAGATGGAGACTTTGCAATTTAGTACACGCATTTCACAGCTAAAATAAATACAAATTAACACTTGCTGCTACCCGCAATCACTGCATGGTAGAGATGTGGGATGCAAAACAATTAACTCCACACTGAGTGGGAGAGATGAGGTCAGCAGGCACATGAGATGAAATTACTGTGTGAGCACATACGCAGTTTCCAGACTCCAATCTTTACAAGAAGATTGGGAAGGTACAGGGAGGACAGATATAACGATAATATCTCAAAGGAAAATGCACACTGACAACATGCGTTTATTAATATACTTTTGATTATGTTTCTACGTTCCTGAATTGCAACATTGCCGCACTGGCTGCACCCCCATCATAGTAGGCTATTTTGACAATCCGAAACTTCGCATTTAAACTGGAACTTTCAAAAAAACTTATAAAAGTCTTGATTCATTTATGTAAATTCAGCTGTTTCCTTTTTGAAAAGTGAAATATATTTTCAATAGATTCCTTGTCATGTGACCCAATGAGTCCAAATCAATGGAGCATTGTATTCATTCACTGGATGAGACACACCTCTTTTCAAAAACACTTTAAATCACATTAAATAAAAATAAGTGTTTGCTACTTGTCCAGTGTAATACAGTAATACAATTCTACATTGATTTGGAGTAACTGAGTAACAATGCATTGCATTTTTTGAAAAAGTAAACTTTAACAAATAATTGTCCTCAAGTGAAAAGTGTACACGATAAACTCAATTTTTGTTGTCTGAGATGAAACAAGGAAATGAGTAAACGTCACAGGAACAATAGGTGGTGTTTATCTTACCCAAGCTGGCTGACATCTGTCATCAAATCCCTTTCATTTTGTACAGAGACAACTTTGTCTTTCAGTACAGAATGTAACTTAACATTGAGTCCATAAGTACACTTCAGAAATTACGATCTTTGCTGTGTTCGCAGGACAGCACTTACCAGGGGGGCATTTCTGGCAGCACAGGTCAGTTCCTTCTAACAGATACTCTGTGTCTGAGTTGAGACAGTTTCCATCTGTGTCTGCGTGATAGGGCTGAGAGCAGACCTATGGGAAATAGAGATGATAATTGAATGCAATCATCTTATGCATTTGAGACAAAGAGTGTATATTGTTTAAATGCTCTGTTTAAAAGGAGCTGCATTAAGGCTGCTGGGGGGCTTTAAGGTAACTAGTCATTTCGAAATTCTGAGAAGTGTTTTTTTAGGCCACTTTTGTTCCAGACAGACATATTTCCTGGAAGCAAGTAGCCTATAGTCATTAGGTGAAAGAGAAAATAAACACATTGGTCCATGACTGGTTACATTTAATATAAATAAAAGCTTAAATTAGTGCCAAACTACCCACACCAGCGCCCACATCTTCCTTTCTAGTAATGCTGCTGGCCTGAGCTGCAGACTTCAAACAGGCAGTCATTGTTCTGAATTTGAAAGAGGTGCATTTCACCGCTATGGTCTTCCTCTCTAAAGAGCCTTCTAAAAATGTTCAGGCTCCGTACACTGCACACATGCACCCTTGCAGTAAAGCAGGAACAACCTCCTCCTACCACACATACTAAATATCATGAACACATGCTGCTGAAACCGCAGTAATGATGTGCATGTGATGTGTATTGCTGTGCATCACACAGAGCAAAGTTGCTGATACACCTGTCCTGTGCACGAGAGTTGAAAGGCTTTCACCACAGTACCCTCCACTGACAAGCAGAAGAGAGAATATGCTGACAGAAGCAGTGTGTTTCTCGGATTACAGGAAACAGGAGGTGGGTTACAGTAGAAACCCTTGTTTCTGAAGCACATTCTTCTGTCGTGTGACCGCAGGTAGCAGCGGATGTGATGATAAACACATGGATCTCTGCGCTATTAATTACCTCGGCTTATCACAAAAATGTGTTTTCCTTTTTCCCGTGGCTGCATGCCCACACTTACTTATCCTTATCAACAGAAACCGAAATGATACTGTAAACTAGTAGCAAGGATGTTGCTTAATGTCATAATGTGATAATTAAAAGGCATCATCATCATGACATGCACTCTAAACCAAATATTCAGACAGGTTCAACACATCAAAGTCAGAGTACAGACTAATACAACATTGTGTCATACAGTGCAAAGCTGACATTGATACAGCAAAAAAGCGTTTTAAAGAAATAATAAATTCCACTTAATTGGCTCCCGGACGGGTGACACAGTTAGCTGAACTAAAAACATATTTAAGACATAAAATGTATAAATTAACATTTCAGAGTAATATAACAGAGATCATATTACACCTTATTTAAATGCTGATTTTCCCTTTTAGTTTCAAACTACTTTGAGTGAATTAAGGAAGTTCAACTATATTCAACATTTCACATTATGTTTGAACAGTTAGTCGGACATCAGAAGAATCCGGATGTCCAGAGTCCTTGTTATACACAGCAAACATGCATGACAGATTCACACACAGACACAAAGCCTACCTTGGTAGTGAAGCCACTCAGGAGAATCAGCAGTACAAGTATTTCCTTCATTGCCTCTCTAAAGCAGGTTGTAAACTGTAGAGGACAAAGTCACCAGCGTATACTTATCATTTTATAAAGGCGGGCCAGCAGTGCTATGAGGAGCCATTTCCTTGAACTGAGTCGAGTGCTTGGAGGAAGGAAACAAGCAGGCAGGCTCTGAAATGCACTGAGATTGAGTTGAGATGGGGTTTAACACTCATGCTGTAATCCCAGCTGATATGAAGTGTCTATATACAGGATAAAAACACAATTCATAATTCATCTTTTTTTACCTGCAGCTGATTAGGGGAGCAATGCAATGGCTGTACACTCCCTTTGAAATGTAAATAACATAACATTTTAAAACTGCATGAAATAACTTTATTGTTGCTTTTTTTAAAACCAAATCTGTTTTCATTAAAGTTAACATGATATAGTGGTCACATCATTAATTCATTAATAAGTTAAATGGAGATCAGCTCTGTCTAGGGTCCTATCTTAGAGATCTAACTTTTGGTGAATTGTTTGCAATACCAGAAATCCTTTCAATCCAAGAACAATATTAAGGTCTCCCTGCTGGAATTATGAATACTGACCCCCCTGACAAGTTATTATCTAATTTCACCATTAATTAATGAACTTGAATAGCATAAAGGTTGCAAAACAATGAAAACTAGGAAACTTTCTATGCTGCTCCCTCAGTGATTAATCTGCTTCTATCAGTAGCAAATTAGCAGAACTGACTCACTGTCAACTACCCAAACAGGAAGTGGACCCACTTGGATTGTCATTGTTATGTATACACATAGTTGTGTGTGCTGGTGTGCTGCATCAACTGTAAAAGCGAAAGTTTTAGGCAGAATACGAATCAGGATATTAATCATTTCCAAGTATGGTTAAGAACCCGCGCTGCTGTTTCAATGCTGTGGCAGAATATTGTGGTTAAAAATAACACAATACATGTATTTGTGTTCCACATAAGTGATTTCAGAAATCACTTTAACCAGAGGCTCTAAAGCAAACAATAACAACATCACCAACTTTACACATTGAGCTCCCTGTGCACATGTGGGAATAAAGGTTTCTTTCATTGCACTCCAGGCACTACTGAGTAATGTAGTCAAAACATGTCTTCTTATAACCCAGCCGCAGAATGTCTGCCAGATTCACGCCCCATGCCCTGATCCTGTGTGAGATGTTGACATTCCACAATTGTCACAACCCACAACATTTCTCTGGTACTCATATACACCAAGAGCATGTTCTAATGTAATTCTGATGTGATTTTTTAAATAATCATAAATACACAATTCACTCAACAGCAGAAGTGAAACCTTTTGGTTTTAGGTTTGCCAAATTAAATCATAGTATTAACATATTAGATGGCAGACCTCTTAAAATCAGGTATGAAAATACTGCCTGCTTTATTCTCTCTTGCTGAAGTCACATTCTTAAATCAATATTCAGGGTTTTTCGGTCTGATGATATGTTTACTGAACTGAGAATATAGAGCAGGCATGATGTCATTTGGTCTCAAGTGAGCAAGTTTCATATCCTGTTAACTTGTGTGTCAAAAGGGAGCATACGGCTGTCTGAGGGTTAAAGAAAGGCATTGAATTACAAAGAGAGCTAAACAATTCACCGTGCTTTGATAAACTGGTATGGTTATTGGCTGCACTCAAGTTTTTAAAAATGATGATAATCCCCTGGTTATCTCCCTTTGATTAAAACCAATCAGCTGGTACCTTTCAAATATCATTGAGGTTCTGAGCACTTCTAAGTCTCTAGTGTTTGATAAAAGTGTATTGATCTTACATCTAAGATCTTTTATTAAGATGTTTCAGTTTCAACTCCATATAATAGCTGTCCAATAGAAATGGGCAAAGCATAACAAATGCATATAAGGATTTGAAGATATGATACGAGAACAATGATATGAACTTCAGAAGCAGCATTTCCTTTCACCACTGCTTGTGGTATAAAAAAATATCAATCACTAAGCCTCATTTCACACAAAGCGTCCCAGATGTGAGATAATGATGAGATGACGAGCACACTGCAGACACTTTGCTTTGAACAAGCTGTTTGTGCTCTAACTTCAAAGAGAAGCAGGTTCCTCGCTCAACAGGAACTAAAAGAAATGCATAGATATGTTCCTGTTGAAGTGACTCACACCAAGAATAACAATACATTGATGTTTCCTTTACTTGGACGTTTATTTTGTTGATTTAATCGAACGTGTCCAAACACATGTTGATATACTTAATTCTTCAAATATGTAAGACTGCAAGACACACATTGGAAAATCGGATGTGTCGTAAGTGGGATTGCTACAGACTTTAGGTATAGGTTGGTGGGGTTTCCTGTAAATCATGCTTCTGTCCGACAGTCAGGAAGTGTCAAAGGAAGTTAGAAACAGAAGTATGTGTGAACCCGGGAGCCAAAGCAAACGGCTGGAAAGGGCAACAGGGAGAATGACTTGTTCTGAAATGTACCATGTGCAATTCTAAACAGTCTGCACTGTGGGGTAACATTATGAACTGTTGCTTCACCTTCACAAAACTGCTGACACTCACATGTAGAGTCTAAATCGGTCCCAACTTGGAAGATCAGCGGTTTGATCACTGACTCAGCCAGTCAGCATGTTAAAGTGTCTCTGGGAACTACACTAAACCCCAGATGGCTTTTAAAGACATAGCCATTGGTGTGAGTGTGTGTGAATGTTGGCCTATTATTGTCAAAGTAGAGCTATATAAACGCATTTCCATTTACTGGTAAACTGGCTTGTAATTAGTCACATGACATGGAATTTCCATCTCTAACTCATTACATTACATTTCAGCACCTGACATATTTGAAAAACATGTTTTAAATTAATCTATTTAAAAGAGAAAGCACTTACTACTGTTGTTTCATTCCCTTTTAAATCACTGTTTGTTTGTTTCATATTGATGCTCATATACATGAGCATCAAAAAGGAAATAGTTTTGGGTGGGGACAAATGGCTAACAGGAACTTTTATAATCACTTCAAAATAGCCTTTGATTGTCTGTCAGTGCAAAGGGTAAAATGTGCTTCCTAGTTTTCTGTTGGAGGAGAAGTGTTGGAAGTTGTGACGAGCCAAGCGAGACACATCGGAGACCTGGTTTTCGGACACTTTGTGTGAAGAGAGATCCTGAAAAGTATGAAAACACCATATGAGAATATTAATATGTCTGATTTAAAAAAGGTCCGGATTATTTTAGGTCGAAACAGAAAGCCTGTGGTGTCTCACCTCGAGTTCCTTGTTCTCTGACGTAACGAGACTGGTCCGCAGATCGAGGCTGCTGGGGGGGGGCAGCGTGCTCTGAGCTGTGTTGGACCAGCCTGAGAGACAGTGCTGGACAGGACCAGGGTAATACATGAAGATAAAAATACTTTAGTACACTGAATTAAACTTAAGTTTAATTGATGTCAAACTAAACAGAATAATAATATAGATTGGCATGTAAAGATCTCAGAGGGGGAATGGCACGTATTAAAAGTCATCAATTATCCTACAGTGGGGTCTCTTACTCACCGAAGGTAACCCAACACTATCAGAGGGGTCAAAACTGCACCGGCGATGAGCTTTGTATTTGTAAGGAGGCAAGAGGGTGGAGCGAGGGATGCTGACCCTTAAAAATAAAACAAAAGATAAAACACATGAGGCAATAGAACCGCTGCAACATTCATAAAACATGGTGCAAGTTGAATTTAAACTTCACAAAATGGTATTGTTGATTATAAGCGTTATCTATTTAAAATACAACAAACAATACCGTTTTTGGGTTATTTTTCGGGGCAACCAGTGCCTTTATTACAGTGATAGATATGAAATGGGGAGACACAGGGGGGGACATGTGGCAAATGGTCCCGAAAAAATGGCTGATCCAGGCAATGCTTTTATGTGTGGGAATTGCATGGATTTGAAAGTCCTAGTCAACCTGTTCCTGCATGAGTTTTCAACATTCTCAAATTATGGACCCTCAAAAAGACAGACTAGCAATTATTATTACATTTATTTTTCACTTTTTAATAGTTAAACAATGGTTGATAATACTAAGGGAACGGATGACTCCTGGGATACCTCAGGATGCCTGACCATACGCCTTGCCTTTTAGTCTGCTTTCAAGTGTTTAAAAGAACACACTTAAACACACTTCCACTTCAGGTACCATTATCCTGTCGTCTTGTGCAAAGTGCTTTGTTGTTTCTAAGTTGTCATAGCAGGCAGTAAAGGTGAACATGATCATTACCTGATGAGAGCTGGATCAGCAGTAGTGTGAGGATTTGAGGATTTGAGCTCTTTGCACACAGGGCAGCTCTCCTTAGAGTGAAGTGGGACGGGGAACAGTCTGCTGTTAATTCTGTAAGAGAACGTACCTGAAAAAAGGAAAGCAGGCGTACATGAGAATTGCTTCTGCCATTATGAAAATAAAAATGGGACTAGGCTACTCAAATAAATAACCCTCTTACATTGATGAGTGTCAGTGCTGGCCTCTGGACCGTGTTTGTTGGTTAGCGGTGGCAAGACCGATTGGTACTCGTCAGGAAATCTATGAGAAGATCAAATAATAGTAACTTAATGATGGCATCATAAATCACAGGCAGACCTAACAACAACATCACCAGTAAGTGCAATCAAGGGTGAAGCACTCACTCTGCTTGTGGGCTGTGGACACAGTCGTCTTTATTTAGTGATCGAAATGTGCGTAGGTCATTGAAGAACTCGTCAGAACGCTCTATCAAGGAGTCCTCAGTATCCAGGACTCCTTGGAGGGAACAAACATCACCTGTTAGGGCTCTTTTTAATGACTGTGTGTATCAGAAATGAACAGGAGGATCAATCAGGCATACCTGCTATCCAGTCATATCCCAGCAAAGGCTGCAAATGATGCCTGTCTGAGGCAGACATCTCTTCGTATTCATCAGACTGAAATGTGATGCGACTCTGAACATCCCCCTTTTTAAAAAACAAACATGTGATGCAAAGTATTGGTGACAAGCATGTTTCACTATCAGCACATCTGCTATTTGAATGCATAGTTTCATACAAAGCCAACACATAGCATAACATGCACAGTGTTAGGCTTGTCATTGCGTTTTTGTACTGAGCTAAATATAGGAAAATCAAGAAGGACTTTTGGATACAGAGCAATTGTTTGACTCCAAATGAACATTTTATTCTATGATCAAGGTGCTACACATGGTTATTTTTTCGGACCTGTTCTTTGCTGTGATTTACGAGACAGGACTTGGTGATGGCTGGCCTCATATCCTGCAGCCTGCTGTGGACCAGAGGATGAACGTTGTTGCTGTCCTTGAAAAGGTCTGATGATGTTGTATGTTGAGCAGTCTCTCTTTTGTGTTTGGAGGTACAAGACAGTGTTGAAACAGAGCTCTGGGTGCCTATTTGTCTCTCACATGTATCTGATGGAGCACAGGGAACATACAATCATTTCTGGGGTTTGTTATTCCTCACATGCACATGACAGTTTTGCAGAGAAATGCAAAGTGACAAAAAATGTAAAGCAACCAAAATACAGTAAAAACGTCATAGCACAGGAAATAGCATAATATATCAGTAGTAAGGCCTACTAAAAAACGTACTAGACCCTACAACCAAAGTTTCATACTTTTGATCTGATCTCTATCTCCAATATATT
>CALSBZ010042347.1:10504-37504 GCA_943591055.1 Gobionotothen gibberifrons | reverse complement strand
AGACAGACAGACAGACAGACAGACAGACAGACAGACAGACAGACAGACAGACAGACAGACAGACAAACAGACAAACAGACAGACAGACATTGGCCACTGCTCTTATTTGTGTTAACATGACCAGTATGTTCATACAGTGTGTGTGCCCATGCATCTTTTCCTTACTGTTGCTACTGAATGTGTGACCTTTTTGAATGAAGTGTGGGACAAATGTGTGCGATAGAGAGTGTGAGTGAACTCTTTGAAGATAGCTTAGCCCCTTCTGTCTGATTCTTTGCTGTAAAATCTTGCATCATCTTTTCTTGCTTGTTGGTGTTTAGTATAGAAATGTTGATCACCACGTTCAGGCTAACCACAGCTTTCCCCCTCTTTTTCTTCCTTTTATCAGTTTCCTAACGTCTGCATGAGCTGCAATGTAATCTCTCAATGCCTGTGTTAATGTTTTGTTTTACGGCCAAAGGAATGTCTACCTGCCTGTTTCTCTGAGTTAGCATATTAGCATCACGCCATCAGGCAGGATCATTCTGACTAAATGATTGTGTTGCCAGTGTCTACTGACATTCACCAATTGAGGCTCCTTCATTGAATCAAGAGCTTTTTTAATTTAGCAAACACATACTCACTTGAAGCTGAACACAATTAATCACAGTTACAGTCTTGAAGGGCTTCACATTTTTACAGCAAGCTATTCATAATGAAACTCACCAGTGTGCCATCCCTACATTTCACACTTTGGTGCTAGGCGACTAGCAAAATGCTAATTAATGCTTAGTCAGCATAGAGCCATATCTAATAGGATGACACACATACACACACTCGCACACAAGCTTTCAAAGACACAGAGAAATGTCTGCTGGTGGCAAATTCTGTCTGGGCCCTCACTAAGCCATGGTACAGCCGTGAGCTGTCACCCTACTCCGGGCCATGTCATTGTAATAATGACAGTGATTCTTGTCATTATCAGGAAGAGGAGAAGTTGAAACTGGGGTGTGAATCAGCATTCAGTCGGAAACCGAACAAAACAGAAGATCAGCAAACAGGGAGAAGACTCATATGGGTAACCCTGAAGGTGGACAACGTAAAAAAGGAAAAGACAATGGGGGTTCATAGAGCCAGCATCAAGTGCTTATTGTCATCATTAGGGCGCATGCTTAAGGTAGTAGGCTTCTGCTCCACCATGGCGGCCCATCAACTCAGTATTACCTACTTGTCAGCCCGTTCCTTAACAGGAAATCTCCAACTTTATTCCTTTGTCCATCCTTAAATGGTACATAGTTGTGTTTTAAATCTGTCTGTGCCATGAGAAACGGCAGTATGCTTTTGTCTGTTCTGCCTCAACACAGGCACCACGACTGACTTCAGGACTTTAACAAAAGGTTCATTTGACTATAAAACCTTTTAAAGCCTACCATACTGATGGTTTCATTGACATCATCAGTTCCATATACAGTTTAAGACTGGTGCAAGTCTTAATTGCTGCCTCAGCAAAATGTCAATTGCCTATTTTTTGGTCTCCTGGACTGACTGGATTCCCGCCATGCTAACGTTTCTGAGGAAACGGTAAATGTATGGATCATGCCGTTGCAGCTTGCTTGAGAAAAAACGAACACTGAGTTTTCGTGTTATATGGAACCACCTATTGCTCAATATTAGCAGTGTTACTGTAAAAGCTACTTTTATTCAGGTTTCAGTTCAAACTAAAAATCATAATTTTTGGCATCTTGGACTCCTGTGTCAATTATTGTTATTCACTGACGATGACCGTTGTGGCCCATACCAGTTGTTAGAAATAATTATCCGCAATCTGCAGATACACCACACGAGGGAGCCATGAGACAAAAAAACTGCAATATTGAATCTTTGCACCCGTTTCCATTACCAAGTGGATAAGATGATTCCTGCATCTATGCCAGCCATTTTCCATGTTTAGAGAAATTGGGTCAAGTGACATCTACTTAAAAAGCCATGTTATTAATAAGCACTAAGGATGAGGTAAAAAAAACACACAAAATAGATATAAGTAAAAAGACAATTTATTTTTTTAATCAGAATATACAAAGCAGTGGCTGAAGTAACCGAATGTCATTCTGGTTCTGAAAAGGCAGACTTCGACACAAAACTGGGCTACCCAGCCATAACATAAAACTGTAAGAAAAACAAAGTATAAATGGTACAAACTTGCGTGGAATGCATACAGAACAAATGACCAAAGCTTTAAGATTTAAGAGGGGTTAATTAACATTGCAACGTTTTACCTCCATAAAACAAGGTCAAGCAATCTTATCATGGAGGTGCAAGACAGATCCCCTTTATTCATTTGCACCATCTGTTATGTTAACAGGGCAGCCAAGCCAAGGATTAAATAGCAGCCCAACACAAAAAAAGTATGCCTCAACTAATAATGCAAACAACTGTCCATTAGCCCCTGCTTAAAACTTATCTTTGGTCCTTTAAGTGAATCTGAGAGGTCAACATGAGAACTAGGAGGAAGTGAGCAGCTGCCTGAATTGTATGAATCATCTGGTCAGCACTGACATGAGAGATTGTGCTTCTAACATACTGATATAAAACCTCAAGAAATGAAAAAACTGATCTCATGGTGTGGCCCAATTTGTACAAGTAAAAAAAAAAGCTCATTTTAAAGACCAATAAATAACATTTCATAAAAAAGGATGCAGGGCCACTAGGTTTCAGGACTCCAGTGCAATGTGATAACATGGGAGCAAATCAAAAGAAATATTTCTCAAAAAGGTACAGAAAGCACAAGCTCTACAACACGATGTTGACCAAGACAGTGCTGCAAACAGGTAGCAGGGCAGAGACCTAAGCCTTCACTTCTGCCTCTTTTGAAGCTCCATTTTCCTCTGTCTTCTGCTTTTTTGTCTCCACCTTTTCCTATTTAAAAAACAAGGAAAATATTGGATGCATTAGCAAAGGCTGAACTTCACCAGATTACTAAACACACATAAAAAAAACAGATTAAAATGGTATAATTCAGTCTGGTGACAACCCACCTCCTCCTCTTCAGCTGCACGCTTCACGGGCGGTGCATCAGTCTCCTCAGCAGGGGGCGCCTTCTTTGCTTCTCCTGTAAGCAGTTAGTCACATCAGAAAATACATCCTTCACATGAGGAGTAATTAAGACAAGATTCATGGGAAGAAAATAAATACAATCTTGTCAAAGTGGAACTCAGGGCCACACACGTTGACAGTGTTAATGAGTCAAATCAGAAGCAACAAAGTTAGAGTTGTAAAGCCTCTTTTAAAATAGTTTCTTCTTAAAAGAATATTATTTTACCATAATACTGCTTTATGAACATACCATTTCCAGTCTTGTGTTTTTCCTCTACTTTGTCGTCTGCTTTGTCGTCTGCTTTCTTTTCTGATTTCTCTTCTGCTTTGTCCTCTGCTTTGTCACTGTGGTCAGCACCATTCTGAATGAAAACAGGGAAAAGTGAGTTCAGTAACACATCATGATTTTTAAATATAAGATACATGTTAAACAGATATATTTATTTACATTTAATCTTTAACATATATTTCCACTTATCCCCCCCAGAGTCTTACATGCACACACTCTGGGGACACTTAAAAAAGGCATGTGTGTGGAGCTCCCATTTACCCCCCCTGAGGATAAGCTACCAAGCTACCCTAGAGACACCAATGGAAAACGTCTAAGGACTTGCTAACTAACATCTGTCCCATTTCACAACCCAAACAAAGCACTGTGTGGAGGGAGAGCAGCTGAACAGGATGGGGGGCGGGTGCAGCGACACCTGCATGATGAGGGGTGCAAAGACAAAAGGCCATGAGGCTGGTCCTCTACTCACTGTGCCATTGGCAGGTGCGTCCCCGTTGTCGGTCTTCTTCTCCTTCTCCACCTCCTTCGCTTCTACTTCTTTCTTCTCTTTCAGCTCCTACAAAATAAAAGCACGTCTCTTGATTAATAAAGCAAAGAGTTTATTCTGAAGGGGGCAGACGCTCCTACTACGTCTGGTTTTAATTAAAGAAAACCCGTTTGCCATATGTGGGATAAAGTATAATTAAAAGGAAGACATTGTTTGACATAATTAGTTGCAATGGTGAACATTTTTTCCAAACTAGTAGTGTAATGTAAGGCTGCTGAGGCTTCCCGCCCACAGCAGCAGCTAAAACCAGACGCACCGTATCTGCCGCTTTGTCTGCTCAACAAGACACTTTAGCCAACCAAACCACATCAAATACGTTTCGATGTTCACACACAATATTTAGCCGTCCACGCTGATAAATTGAAAATAAGTCACCTTGTGAAATGTTAAGATAAGTCATTGAGGTAATTTATTTCCCCCAAATTAACGTCATTGTTTAAACTTAACATGAAGTAAAATGAACGTGTAATTCCACCGACAACGGTTGTTTAACGGGAGCTAGCTAAACCACATTATTAATATACGCACAGCTAATAAAACAACTTAAAACAAAAGTTCAAAAATCTTTTTAACACGACAGTTCAACCGAGAAAAAGCTGAATGAAACGTACCTTGGCAGTAACCTCTGCAGTTATGGTCTTCTCTACAGCTGTGTCGGCCATGGTAAATGTTTGGGTATTAATTTAGACAGTTATAATCCTGTTCAGAGAAAGATGCTTTATTTCTTGATTCTTTGGCGTCGTGTGATAGTCCAAAGAAGCTGGGAGAGAAATGATGTCTGTCTGTCTCTGCTTTTCTCTGAGCTTGTTGGAAATCCTCTCTCGTTGGCTACAGTGGGTCGATCCCGCACATGATTGGACAATGTCAGTGACTGGAGAGTTTGATTGGAGTGATATCAAGTCAATCAAACAGTCCGTCCCGCCTACGTATGTGTCTCATCGGTGATTGGTCGTTGTATTTTTAAAGCGCTGCACTAAGGTACCAGACTTCATTTTACTTGCTCTATCCATCAGTTTGGATTTGATTTTCGTTACAAAACTTTTATCATTGGATGTAATTGGTTCGTTTTTTAAGTAAAACTCACCAACGAAGGTCTATTGACCACTGGACATTGTATTACAATTACAGAGTGTAAACGTTTCTAATCCTGTGCCCTCAAACGCCATCTATTGTCTTACCGCTCTTTCTTAGCAAATACATGGGGTGTCAAATTTCAAGCAAATAGAAATAACGTGAGGATTTGAAAACCTTGAGGCCACTCCCTCTTTCTATATTTAACACTTGAAACGAAATGTGTTCCTGCTTAAGTGTGCTTACACTTTTACTTTTTTGCAAACCTAGCAAATGAATTCAAAAGAAACATTTGTGCATTAAAGAAGAAGAATTAAGCAATTTATTATTTTTAACAAAACTTTAAGCTAAAGACATAAGAAACATTTTGTTCAAACATTACAATTGGCAATGCATAGCTCAATTGATAAATGTACATTTGACTTAAATTTGATTATTATATTTCCTTCTAAAGTGTTGGAAACATACATTAAACAATTTGAAGCGAAATATGTTAAAACAAATAGGTAACAAATCAATAAGCCACACACTGGCTGGTGATAGCAATACATGTATTGCTTTGTGTATTGTCTCCCAGACAGTGGGGTGTGGTGTGTGGTACAGTAATTGTATAATAAAGTGTGAAAGCCTACGGCATACATCAGATTATAGCTTATTGCCGCAATACTACTAAAAGGGTTTTTCTTTCATCTGAGAAAGTGAGCTTGCTAAAAGCACTTTCACATGGCATGCACATGCAAACAATAAACAAGGATAACATGCATTATACTGTATTATGTGTGGGGGTATATCATGAATCATGTAATTGTTTGATATTAATATTTCAAGTATTGTTGATGAAAACACAATTTCAACTTTCTATATCGTAGATTCCCAGTTATGTGTGCCTTTTCATGATTATAAAGACACATAATGTCTTGTTTTTAGTGTTGCCTGATATCCCTGGCTGTTTCTTTTGCTCTTCCAGAAACTAGATTAACTGTCTTTGCTGTCACTGCACTTGCTCATCCAACTGTTAAACCAAAGGAAATGGCAACACACAACTTTTGCGTTTGGAACTCAGTAATTTGTTATACGGTTTAATATACTCAGTTAAAAGAAGGCGACACATCTTGTATGCGCCACACTGAACCACAATGGAATTTTTACAAGTTTCAACAGAATGATTTGACCCTGAAAAACCTTATTTGCCACGCCTTACCTTGTTTTCCGCCCACACACAACTATCATCGAATTTCATAAAACATTTACCTGCAGTTATCAGATAGTTGTCAGGGCAACAGTGTATTTTTCACTTGCTTAACAATGGTTGACAAAACACCTGGAGTGTTCTCCAAATAATATGGATTACAATTATTGTCATTCTCACTAATGTTTGTGTCCTTAACTTGCCCCAATGCACACAAGAAGGATATCTACCACAAGTGCGTTTTTCTTTCTACAACGTTAGTGCCTTCCTTATCCTACTCCACCTCACTTATCTTCACCATGCCATGGCGGTTCTCAAGCCACTGATTTTAAAGACGCCTCCAGGCCCTGTATAGTCATTCATCTCACATTCGGCAAAAATATAATTATAAAGTCTTTAATTACATTCAGAGATCAAAGAGGTATGGGTTAGTGTGCCAGCTGGTTACTTTGAGATGTATCTTCTGTCGGATTGGAGGAGGTTTTCACACTTGTGCTGGGTATTGTTCTAGTAAGGATATATTAACATATTGCCAAAGCTTCTGATGTATCAAGTAACATTTCATCAGGAACCATGATCAATAGAGAATCACAAGGAAACAGCATTGGTTTTATTTGAGATATGAATAGAGTATGGAAACTGCACAGCATTGAAGCCGTTATCCATATAGTTTTCGGGACATCCACAAGAGGAACACAGGAGCAAACTAAAAAGCACCAGAAGGCATTACTCACTGTGTGACTGGAAAATGGGAGCAATCAGAGAGAGCGTGAGGGGGAGTGTTTGTGAGATCATTTCCTGTCTTTTTCTCCCCCTATTTGCCTACCTCAACATGTTTCCATGCACCACCAATCTGTTACAAAGAAAAAAAAGTCTATCTATGGGCAGCCTGTTTCAGTATGCAGGTAAAGAGGTAACCAAACTGTTGCAGCAAGTAGGGCAGTCAAGGACAAATTGGAAAAGAGCTGCAATTTATGTGGTGATTTTTGCAAACCTCTTTTTTGCCAACACCAACTGTAATGTGTTTGCCACATTTTCCACAAGTAGGAACTGGAAAACCTTTTTAAGGCCAGTCGAAGTTATGGGACCACAGAAAGTAAAACTGTATTAAATAAAGCTTCTTTGTTTTCAAAATGACATTAGTTTGAAAGTAAATGAAATGTTTGGCATCAGGGCCCATAGCCTGTGGAAACATTGCATGTTAAACAGGTCATAGGATATAGGATGGGAAGTAAAGCACCTTAATTTCACCTTAATTTCCTCAGGACAAAGAACTGACCTGACCTGTGGAATGTCATTGCTCAGGGCAGCAAAGTGGGGCCCATCCCAGAGCAGAGGTCAGGATTAGGCGGGGGAAGGGTCCCTATAATTGGGAGGATTGGTGGGGGCAAGATTAGCTCTTTTGTTTTGAACAGCAGTGTCCTGCCCGGTCTGGCTGGCTTTCCCTGGTTTTCAGGCAAGCCCTGCAGAGCACAGGGACAACATAAAGTTGGCTTCTCAGTGGCAATGTTCAGTCAAATGCACTGTAAAGAAGAAAGTCATGGATCTATAATTAACACAATTAGGCCGAGTCATTTTTGACAATAATGAAAGTGCCGCCACAAGACCCCCCGAGGCTCATTCTGTATAACAATGATAACAGTAAGAAGACGAAATACAACACAGCAATAATATAATAACTATACACAAATAAATAAATATGAACACAAATATGGATGGATATATGAAAATAAAGTAAATACGTTTACATCGCTCAATAAAGTTTCCACTTAAAAGTAGGATAAACCAACACATTTAACCTTTACTTTGGCAAGGAGAACCCATGAGACCGAGGTCTCATGTTTGATGGTTCCCTGGTTGCATATCATAAATACACGCATTCTGACATCACAAAACAATAACATTTCTAAAATAAAAAATGGTATTGGGATGTTAATGTACCAGTCAATGGAATTTATTTCATAGAAATAAGACAATAAAGAGTATAAAAGTAGGCAACAAATACAGTCTCGCTATTTTACATGGGTGTGAATTTAACCTTTTAAAGCAGTATAAAAAAAATTATTAAAAAAAGCAACATTTAGAACACAAGTTAAGTAAAGAAAACAAAAAAAATACATTTATTTGATGCATTAAATATGAAAAACTGTATCAGAGTAGAATCACAAAATAAACAAAAATCTCCGCAGAGGCACGCTGCCACGACATCCTGAAATCCTGCGGCTCTGGATTGTTGGGCTTTTGTGGTTGACATGTCTCTTCAATGTTGCATGGATAAGTCTGAAGGTGCTTTAAGAATTAGAAAAATGCTAAATCTATTATTTACCGTTGACAAAGACTTTTGGTCTTTACACTCAGATTTAAAGCACTGTTTGTCACAACCTCAAACTCATTCCAAATGGGTGTTATTTAAGGACGTGCGTTTCTTGCTTCCTGGCTTAAGATAATCATGGGCAGGATATTATGGTGCAGGTAAAGTCTGAAGAATGTTTTTCTATTAACATTGGGGTATGAACTCTGCTTTGTCTGGATCCATTTTTTGCTTCAATTGAGCCAAGTGGGCCTTTTCAATTTGTGGCTCGTGGCTCGAATACAGCCCTATTGCAACCTCAATCTGGCCCTTTGATAATCAACCTCTCAGAAAACGTTCATCACTTTCTGCAGATTGCCGTGTCCAAACACAAACCAAACTTTTAGCTCTGTTAATCCTCGTGTTTCACTTCTCACACTGAAATGTTTTCGAGTGCTGGACCATGGTGCTGAAACTAGAGATTAAGTGTTGTAAGTGTACAAGTGTTGGAAAGTTGTGAAGTACATGAAATTAACTAGTTTAACTTCATTTTTATTTAGCTTGCTGGTAGTCAAATTACATTAATTTTAGCATTTGTATTGGAGTAGTTAAAATAGCAATTTCTCTGTGCTAAATCACTGGCACTACATCCATTGTTGGCCCTGACAGGAAAGCTTCTTTACTGTAATATACCCCCTTTGACAAATCACTCACCCTTTTTTATTCAATGGATTTGTTAGTGATCAAGTCAGTCTCAATGTCCTACAAGTGAACACATTTGTAGGTCATTTAATGCATGACCTGTGACCTGGGCCCTTTTTGAATGAACTCAATGAAGTGGCATTTCTTGCTGTTATGCTACCTATGATATATGTTTTATTATAATTGTGTATCACATGTATATTGTCAGATTGATAATCTTTTTACCAAAGTATTTTAAACTGCTGTGTTTAAGCTTTGTTTCACAAAACACGGTTTCTCCTTTTTTTCAAATTAGCTTTGCTGTAGTTCAGCTTTTTCCAGCTTACTTTTAAAGTGACTTCCTAAATACTGTCCCTTACCTATATTTGGAATTAAATGAAAAATAGGACCCAGAACAGACTCGGAACATTCGGACTTTCTCCCAGCTGGTATCGGAGCGCTTGATGGAGGTGTTGGAAGAAACTGCTGGGAATAGGTCACCTGGTTGATACTGACTGTGTTGCCACAGCGACCTTGACTCAGAACAAAACATGAATAAATGGATGAACAGATGGACAAAAGGATGACAAATATGAAGTGTAAATGCATCATGTACTCACATTACAGAAGCCAATATAGTGCACATGTTCTGTAAATTGTATATGCAAAACATAGGCTGCAATGTCAAAGCATGTATCGTAGACTTGCTTTAAGTTCATCATGGTTGTTGAAATTTGATCAAATGAGGCAGATGTATAGAGTGTGTGTTTATATTTAATGTTATTCATAACAAATCATCTGTCAGTACGCACTTTGCCCTTCCTAATGGAGAAATATGACATCATACATTGAAACCAATTCCACACATTCATAATACATTTCACTTTCAA
Source organism: Gobionotothen gibberifrons (assembly GCA_943591055.1). Lineage (NCBI taxonomy): Eukaryota > Metazoa > Chordata > Actinopteri > Perciformes > Nototheniidae > Gobionotothen > Gobionotothen gibberifrons. Next base: position 27,475 of record CALSBZ010042347.1, on the reverse strand, counting down.
AAATACAAACACGAAAAATAAATCCTTTTAAAGCAATATGCATCTATTTATACTGTTATATGACCTTAAACTGAACTACATTTTATTGCTGGTGCAAAAATGATCATGGCATCAGGGATTTTTAAAGTTGTATCTTGTTTTATCTTGTTTTTATCACCTTAAATTACAATGATTTGCATAGATCTCGCATGCCTTGCACTCTTTTTCAGTAGTAGCAGGTTTTCCCTTTGCACTCCTCAACAGTACTACCTTATTTACTTCACATTTTACAGCTCCACCCCTCTTCCAGAGAAGTGGAAATTTCCAGTAATTCCTTTTGCTGCTCCTCCTCCTTCTCCTTGTTTCCCGCCTTTTAGTCTACCTGCTCCTTCCTGCTGTAAACTGGCTTGAAGCCTCACTGCCCTCTACTTTGAAGGCCTGCTATGAGAAAACATATTCTAACAAAGATTAAACATAACATCATCATATTTCTGGCATGGTTTATAATTGTATATTGGCCAATACACGTGATCCTTGATTTGAGGACGGTAAAGATTGGAGTGTTAAATCTCTATGTTTTCTGAATGACAGCTGCATTATTCATTAAAAAGAGATGTTTTATTATATGTGTAATTTGCACTTATCTTTTGGAGAGAGCTTTCCTAACAGTTTTATTGTCTTCAATTTTGAATGTACATAGTATTTAGTCTTCCAGTGAATTACTATTAAGGGTTAAGCTATGTGTTAGTATTGCATTAGCTTTTGAATGATGAACAAGGTTTGGTTTGGGATCATAGAACAGATGGTAGATTTGCATTTCTATTTCTCTGGCTGATCTGATATTCTGGTGTGTGGTTGGTTCAGAAACGCTTCAAAGCTTGTCTTCAACTGACAAAGGCCTGTTTAGGAAATACAAAATGTAACAAGAAAGGACCTAGATGTAGTGCAGATGAGTGAAAACATGATGACACTGGTAACCGGTGTACAGCCTGAGAGGTCCTGGCTATCTCTATGCTACATCTGCGGTTTTATGACTTCCTCTTAATTTTAGACCACAATATAACCGTGAGCCCTGTTGTTTTCTGGAGAATAATTTTAGATAAACAAAAATATAAAGCGACCAGACAGCTGGAGTGAAGAAGTTTGAGTGTGTTGATGGCATGAAGCACACTGACCTTAGACCCATTGTCAAGCACCAACAAAGAGCCATCTGCACAGCAACCAAAGCTCAGATGAGGGACTCACACACAGGGGGATCAAGGAGGGGGAGGGACACAGGGACCTGGAGAGTGTAAAAAAAGAAAAACTAATCAGACATAAAGAAACATCTTAATGTGACTTGATCAGCTGGATTATGTCTGAAACATCACAGCAGACGGCGCGCATCAAATAGATTTGTACACTGAGAAAACAGGAAGCTGCACAACACATCAGCACAGAGAGTAAATGGATCTCTCCTCTGCTGGTAAAGTGGAAGAGAAGAGCCGCCGGCCTAATCACTCAAGAGCACATTTCCTGCCTCCTGCTTGATGAGCTGTAGTCAGCTGTAGTGGGTATTTCATTCATTCTGTCTGCACAGTCTTTGTCTCTGCAGTGATCTGAATTGTAATGATATATTTTGGAAGTGCAACAAAAATGTGTTTTCTTTTCAAATAGAGTCTATTTCAAAATGGTGAAAACAAGACAAAATGGTGTCAGGGACATCTAGAAAAATCACAAATGTTTCACAGGTAAGGTATGGGAGTCCGGATTGCTTAGCAACAGCAGTAAGAAAAATCTTATAGCCAGTGTTGAAACAGAGAAACTGATCCTGCTGCCACCCAGTGGTGCACTACTAGTATGCTGGGGATGAACTGACACTGAAAATAATCAAAGGCTCACTTCTCTCACTAAAGCGTGTATGTGCAGAAAGACGCCACCTGCAACCCATAATTGAAGAAGAAATGAATGAAGGAAAAAACATTAAAAAGTGCTCTTCCTTCATCAACCTCTGTTCGAAAATGTGTTCATTAATTTGATTGGCTGGAAAATGTACCAGCTCTAATGTTGCTAAGCAACATTTATGGCAGGGTGGGAGGGTGTGAGAGTTCAGAAGGGGGGGGTGGGGCGTCCGTCTAGGGGAGGGAGCCTTGTGGGTGCAGGCAGACTGGCTGGGGAAATACCTGGCAAAGGTCCCAAATAAACAAACAGAGAGAGAGAGAGAAGGACAGAGCGGGAGACAGAGGACAGGGTACTTTCTACGTTCAGATAACAGTCCCGTCTGAGATAAAAGGAACAATGCATTTAATACGTGCTACCACACTTAGTCCCAAAGCAGAACCAGACTGGGGACAGGAAGTGGAGAGTGTTCAACTAGAAACTTTGCCTATAGTGTGATAGTTGACACAAAAAAAAAAGTAAGTTAGAGCTTTAGTTTGATGAGAGGGTAACTGGAAGATTGCTGTGAGTAACAGGAAAAGGAGTTGCAGCTGATAAGGTGTAACAGTTTCATGAGGAACAGACCACAAACAATCTCAGTTCTCATGTTAGTGTGGAGAAATGCTACTTGTACATGCACGTTTTTGTTTGTACAGTTGGGTGTGGAAGTGTCTCCATGAACGTTTTGGCTTATTACTTTTTTGTAATAAGGACGAGTTGAATTAAAGGCAGAGATGTCAACAGCCTGCAGCGTATACAAACAAATGAAGACTTAAATGACATGGGATTACAGTGCAAAGCCAATGGTGCAATAAAAAAAATGGAAGAGAATACTGAAGGAAGTGAAAATGTTCAAAATGTGCTTATATGGAGAGGGAAGGGTAAATGAGGCTGCTGCAGGAGGTGGGCCTTGGAAATGGCTGATGAAGGCGGTCTCTACAGGCAATGAGCACTCTTTGTCAGGAGTAGGAAATGAGGTTTCTGTTGTGATTAAAAGGAAGGTTTCTATGGCAATGCAGAGAGCCGTGTGCACAGTGAATTTGTTGGGAGTGGAGGGGGCTAAGTGAGAGTAGTATTTCAAAGGAGGCAGCCTCTTCCATCTCATCTCCCACCACCGCCGCCCCTCTGCTTTTCCACAGCGCCCTTTTATCTCTGATAATCTGTTTTCATAGCCACACAGTTCAGACTGCAAGGGGGATTATCCAGAGCAAACCAAGTCATCGGTCGATCAGTCATAAATGTTTACAGAGTAGCAGTCTTACTTCCCAAAATTGCTGCCGTCTCACCCCCCCAGGAAAAAACACCATTAACAGAATAGCTAATTTAAACTACACGACTCAAGCTAGATAGTTAACATAATGACTCATATCTCTTTCTTGTTTATACAGGTATACTTCTGTCTAATCACTGTCTCTTCTTTTAGATTTTTCTAAGACTCCAATGAAACACAGTATACTTTTGGTTTCAATACTGACAAAGAACAGTTGGCCATTGTTAAAATATTTGTTTCTGTAAATAAAAACCCAATATTTTATTCATAACATCTATATCATCCCTACAGGAAGGGATTACAAGAGGTACGATGGCATGAGTATGACCTTTACAACCTAAATATAGAAATCTCCTTTGTTAATTGTTTCACTGCAAGTCAAAATATCTTTCTTAAAATAAGTTCCGCACTCTGAAGTTCTCTTTTGTACAGAGGAAGTTGCTCTCTGCCGCAGTAACTGCCATATTCCCCCCAACACAGCCTTGTTATAGGATGTTTAGATACGATGACATTTGAAACATCTGAGGATCAAAGTGATTTTTTTAATCCTTGCCCATTACAAGCAGGACTGTTTAAGAACAAAAAGATACAGATGCTTCCGATCCATGAGAATGATATTGCATGCCTGAACCAAATGTTGTTTACTGAGTGAGCATGAAAAAAGACTGATGTTTACAACTGTGATGTAAACAGATGACTCATTTGAAAAGAAAGTTCAGTTTATTCAAATGACACTGATTTTATCATCAAAATCTGAATAATTGATTTTAATCCTCCAAACATACATGAGAGAGAAACAATCATTATTATTCCACCCAATGTGTTCAAAATAAGTGTGTTCACTGTTCAATGAAGCACTAGAAGCTCCTCGCCTCCTTTTGGAAACAGTCTCAGCATGCCAATTAGAATTACAAAAGGTTCTGCTGCCCCCAACCTTTTCATTTGAGCATCGCAGCAGTTAGCGCTGCTAGTGCAGGAGGGCTTTACTGAGACCAGATTGTATAGTGAAAGCCAGATGGCAAGTCACACGTCAAAAGGACAGCTGGTTACCAGAATCTGAAGAGACATCTTTATAGCTCCAAACCTAATTAGTACCAACTTAACAAATCCCAACAAGATACAGGCCATGAACAGGCCATGCCAATGATTCTTCATACAAGGGTACACATAACACAATTAAGCTCTAAATGTTTACATCTGCAAGCTGCAACATGGCCAATCAGGCTTGTTCCATCAGCGGTCATTGCCTCCACTGATCTATCTTACGTTAAACAATGAAAGCAGGCCTTAATGATTATAAGGATCTAATATTTAACAATGTGAATATTAACTACACTGATCAGTTCACTGTGTTAGATTAGTGGATCTTCCATCGAGCGTCGTCTGCCATCAAACTGCTGACTTATCTTTGAGGCTTTGGTTGCTGCCTGGCGGGCCGAACTCTCCTTCTGCAGGACCTGTGGGTTACATCAAGAAAAATGAAGGCGGTCCTTTGAAAAAGTTAAATCTAAAGAATAAATAATCACTTCAGTGTAGGATTGGCACTGACCCCTTTTATTATTTTTCTGCGTAGTTCCCCCTGTGAAAGTGGTCGTTCTTCCTCATCAGTTACAGGAGACTCTTCGGCATCATACTCCACACTGAGTCCAACAAACACAGACAATCATCAGCCGAATGTTCAAAGTGTTTGAATTCATTACTCATTATAAACACAATGAATATGAGCACAAAGGCTGACCTGTTAAGTGCAGGTTTAATGCTAACACTCTGCTGAAGAAGTTCAGGATTTTGACCCAGAAGAAATTTGGCTAAGTCTTTTGGATTGTAGTCCTTTTCCAGATCCTTTAAGAGACACAAATACAGAGGCACATTATACTCCAGGATAGAAAAACAACATGTAAGAAGAGGTAGAACAGAACCCCAGGCGGACACGTTACTTTAGAAGTGAGGTATGCTTGTATGGTGAGCAGTTCGTTAGTCTTCTGTTCCACAAGGCCCAGGTAAGACATGATGTTGTTCTCACTGATCCCTGTAGAGGAGCCCAGCATATCCTCTATCACTGAGCGATCGCACTCCATTTCAGAGAAGATGCCGTTCACTCCTGGGAGATGGGAGAAACCAGTTGTGTGATAAATATCCAGCTTAACATGCCGCATTATGTGTCCTTCAGAACAATCTGAATTGTACGTGTCTGTAATTTACTCATCATTTCCTGGGACACTGCCTGGAAAAATTATATAACTTGATACAGAATTGAGGGAAAATGTGTTTTGCTTAAAATGGCTGCACAAATAAAACCCATGAAAAAAACACATCACATTTGGACATGGTTTTTCATATACCTTGAACTGTTTGCCTGCCTGCAGACACATTTTTGCATCCAGCTGACATTCTGCACCCTACCTATTTATTGAAAGTAACTGGAATCATACAGACCTGTCAAATAAATGATTGCCAAACCTGTTTTTATCTGCTCCAGGATTTTGCTCATGATGCTGGCTTGGTTCTCATAGTCCTCAGCTTGAGACTCAGTGTCCTTTTGTTGCTCATCAATGTCTCTCAGCAGAGAGCGATGATCTTGCTCCTGTTGCAAACTTGCTACTCCAAACTTCTCTATCTCTTCTTGTGTCTGCAAATTCACACAGTAAGAGACAGACATTTAAATATATAGGTAATGATATAAACCTACACAATGTATCCACACTGAATACTACAGGTTACTATTTCCCCTTTACCTACATGTAATGGTAATAATTGAGAAAACTTGCCTTTGAAGTCCTTTTTTAAGGTACAAATGTAAGAAATTAGTAAATAGAGAAAACCTACCTGGTTGATCCGATCCCTCAGTGCCTCAGCCTCATTGTTTTGCTCATTTACAAAGTTAAAGAGTGCAAAGTTCTGGTCTTCAACTACACAGCAAAACAGCAATTAAAAAATGAGATACTTTTACTTCTAAACTGAGACTGTTTTAGAAGAATTATCAGACAGAGCGATTATTTAGCTGTAATGTAATGTAATTCAAATATGATCATTATGGTTGTATTGTCTATAGATAATAATAATGATTGGTTTCAGAGCCCACTTTTGTGTTTGTGTATACATCAGAGTGAAGTATTCAGGTTGTGTTGGTCAGACTTACCCTGGATGAACCTGGTAACCAGCATGTCCAGGTTGTCCTCCCCCGTCACTGTCTCTATTCTCTGGAACACTTCATCTAAAGCATCCAGCGACTCTTCCCCTGAGTCCATCCTTCTCTGCTCCTTCAGCTCTGACACTGGGACAAACATCAGCATTAGCACAATTTCGTGGGTGCTGTATGATCACCACTGTCAACAATACTATCATTATTATTAGGCGGTTCTATATGTCTGAATCTTTTAATAAGGGTTCCAAAAAAAAGCTTTGAATATCTGTTGTCATATTTTATGATGACGTCAAAGGGAAAAAAAGAAGATTATTTTTTCAAATGTTTTTAATGTCAAAATATACGGATCAAAAAATAATATTTTGTTAGATGAGAACATATAATCAAGTTTACTGTTACAGTAATGAATGAAGCTTGAAATCCTAAATATTAGGTAAACCTTTCATTATTATCATCTATTACTATGACTGTACTTACATCAACAGTGTCAAATCTGTTCATCAAAGTCTTGTATCGTATTATTTTTTGTAGATTTTCTGTTCGTATCATTACTGCCAATGGCTGAAAGTTCACAATCGCTGTGAAAAGGATCATTTTGTTTCTATTACGTTGTGTACTGTTTCACAACATGTTGTTTTCCAAGCCAACAGGAACATTTACAGAGTTTTCTCTCAAACATTTTTATAATCTTTTTCTGTTGTAATACAACACTAACTCTGGCATCCATCTAATTGCTTCGACAGTAAAATCCTAAATAATTTGCTAGTGTGTCAATTACAATATGTTGCATTATAGGGCAGTTGTGGTACTCTAAAGGAGTTTTGTTTATATATTTTCTCACTGAAAAAGAATCATATAACCATCAAAACATATAATCAATGTTACTGATAGACATGAGGACAAATCTTAGGTATCAAACCCAGTTTCTGTGAGAATGAACGGAAATTAAGCAATGCCATAGAGCCAGTACAAGGACTAAGACATTAACACTACCAGGCAAAAGATGATAATTGGTGAGATTCTCTTCTGAGTAAACATAATTGTATCACTTCCACCAACATTTATTATCACTTACACTTTTCCATTATCATAATTATAAATCTTTGTCATAAACAGTGTCTGTTTCTCACGTTGTCTGTGTCTCAGCTCATTGCCCTCGTCCTGCCCGCTCCTCTCACTGCACTTGGTGGACATGAACTCTTTCAGGATGTACTCATGTGCAATGACCCTCTCCAGTTCCTTCATCTCAGCGTTGTACTGGGCCAGGTCCTTCACTGCCTTCTCCCTCATCATGGTCATCTTGGACTGAGCCTCTACCCTAAAGTGGAAAGGATTCCAAATGAGACATTCAACCACCAAGATCATGCCGTGATATCTTGCTGATTTATGCACAAACAACTGTCTCAAATCTGACCTTGCATCGTAGGCAGCAGTGGACAGGTTGACAGCTTCCCCTATCTTCTTGCGGACATCGTAAAGTTCCTACAATACACAAGAATCAGTGCAGAGACGTGTTTAAAAACTGTAAGAAAACTTGTATGGATCATCTGTTATGTGACCTCTCACCTTGTCCAGCCTGTTGTGTAGTTGCTGGAAACGAATGCGCTCAATATGAAGAGTCTGCAGCTCTTCTCTCAGGTGGCAGTTTTTGGTCAGCTGCTCATTGAAGCGAGTCAAAGACTGGACAGGACGTAGAACATGGGTAAAAACAACATAACTTTTAAATTATACTACGCAGGAATCTATCTGTTTTCTAGGTATTTGGATTTAATGATTTTTCTTTACTCACTCTGTCCAGTTTGTATTCCAAAGTGCGTATGGCCTTCTGAGTCCGCCGTAGCTCAGACCTTTGTGTATCACCACCATTGACATCACTTTTTCTCAGCTCTGCCAGCTTTAACTCCATGTTTGCAACCTGCCCACATTACAGATGCATGATATAAACTGTGTTTGTTAAAGGTCCCCTATTATACTGTTTTTAATCAATATATTATAGTTCTCAGTTAAATACAAGACATCTCTGAAGTGTTTGGCTCAAAATACCAAACAGATCATGCTTTGTAGCATCCCATAATCCCCTCTGTTTCAGCCATGTTTCTGAAGTGCTGATTCTCTGTCTGTTACAAGTTTAGATGAAAATAAGGTTCCACTCCCCACGGCCCTCTGTGAGATATTTGGTTAAAAAGAACACAATTGGCGCGTTCACACCGGAGTACTTTTCCCAGTATAGTTCTGATATAGTTCCGAAAATGTGCGTTCACACCAAAAAAATCCGGAACTAGAACTTAGTTCATGAGAACCTATCCACCCCTTTTCAGTGCTTGCTAGAGAGCAGGTACTTTCATGGGAGAAAAAGGTTCCCATTTATGATTGGCTGGGCGGATTGCAAACCACGCCCCGTAAAACTCCAAAAAAGTTCATTTGCCTAATCCTCCCTCAGGGACTTATTCCGGTGTGAACGCGATCTACTCTTTAGTTCATCAGAACTAAAGAGTTCTGATGAACTAAGTTCTGATGAACTAAGTTCTGATGAACTAAGTACGGCAAAGTACTTGGTGTGAAAGCGCCTATTGGTGCTCTAGGAGGAGATTCAGGTGATAAGGTGTGGGGGGGGGGGGGTTACCTTGGTTGGTGATTGGCTAATGGTTACACAAGCCAACAAATTGTTATGACATCATAAAGTGGGCAACATCTGATCAGCTCATTTTCAGACAGGTTTTTATATAAATGGATCAGGACAAAAAGTGAGCGAAATTCTTTTCCTGAAACTTTCAGAATCTCTTTACACAGAGGGGACACATGTTTATGTATAAAATATATGAAAAAGGGAATTTTGCATAATAGGTGACCTTTGACTAAAAATAACCGCAAACTTTAAATGTAAAATATCATATGACTGACACCTAATTCACCTCTTTCTCTACTTCTTTTTGACACTGCTTCTCTTTCAACAGCTCCTCCTCTAGCATGTCTCTCTGCTCCAGCAGAGCACGAAGACTCTGGGTGTCCTCGCTGTCCTGCTGTTGGCGGGACAAGCTCTTACAAGCACCAAGGTTTCGATTCAGCTCCTCCTGCTCCTTCAGCAGGTTCTCCATCTCCTGCCTTCATCCACATCACATTAACAAGCAATCAGACAAATATAATAAAAAACACCAGACATTCACTGTTAACAATGTGATGTAGGTGTAGTGCTTATTCACTGTTGTTTGCGGATCTGCTCCCGGGCCTGAATGGTGTAGGCCTGCCGATCTCCTTCCATTATCCTGAACTGTCTCTGCAGTTTGGCTATCTCTGATTCTGCTTTAAAGAAAAATTAAATCATGCATGTTACAACTGTGTCAACCATACTGACATACTAACATTACTTGGAGAGTATAAGCATCTACATGACAGTGATATAACCAACATTACCTGTACCATCAATATCCACATCACTGCCATCTGAGCGGGCACTTGTTGCCAATCTTCCTCGAGGCATGGTTACACTGGGCTTTTTGGATACAAATAAAAAGTGAATTGAGGCTATTTACTGCAAACTGGAACTGTCATTGTCATCTGATCATTCACTTTGATCAATCTTAGTCTCATATAGCGCCTCCAATATGAGTTTAAATAAATACGTTTGAAATGTGTTCTGGATTGCCTGGAAGCAGCATTTGATTGATATTGTTTGCATAATAAATCTCTAGAGTAAGTCTTAAAATAGTAGGTAAAAATCGAATCAAGTTTATCTGTCACATTGGCTTTAAGTAAGTAGTTTATGTGAGAAATTGCTACAATTATTTATTTGTCTTTTTGTCTTTATTATCTACAAGTAACATACATTTGAAATATGTTGTTTTGGTATTTGGTTGATGCATATCTTGATTGTATTGCATCATCAAACAATAACATTGAACAATACATATTTATGGCTTTGATGTTTCTGAGCTCATCCAGTTCATATCACAAGGAAACAAATGGTCTATTCCTCCACAATGTGTCAAATGTTCAATCTATGTTTCCCTGGATTAATTTGTTGAAATCACATAACCTCAAATGCCAATTTTGCAATGCAGATGTCTTGACTGTTGAAATGTTTTGTCTCCCACAGTGGCTCAACAGAACCATTGAAACTGCATTTCAAACATCCATCCCCCTTGGTTCTTCTTGCTTTGAAAATAGCCCTTGCCAATTACTTACAATATTAGTTTTTATGCAGAGACACTTCAGGGAGCATATAGGACCCTTTGAACATAGGGATCCGATAGCTAAAATAAACAACAAAAAAGCTGCAAGACTTTATATATTTAGCTTAAAGTGAACTGATATATGAAAAGCATACAAACACGTTCTGCTGTTATGGACAAATTAAATGGAATCTTACCAGTTAAAGTAAGAGTGTCACGTCCCAGGACACAAAACAGGCTCACAGCAGCCTGAGTTGTTAGCAACTGTTGCTAGGTGCCCTGGGAGCAGCAGTCCCTGAGGTTACAGCCAGGTTGAGTGCAGGAGAGCAAGTCTCTTCTCAACACCTCTTAACATTCAGTAGTTTGGAAAGTGAAATGACCATCTTAACCACATTGGTTTTACTTAGAGACCAACAATAAATTACCGTTTGAGTGACACAAAACAAATGCTCAATACCTCTGTGCCATATTATTGACAATGGCCTTCTACTATAACATTATGATGAATCTGAGGCGGATTTATCAAAAATATTGTATTGAATAATGATTTTAGCTTTTTTTCTATAGCTTCCTTGTCATGGGACCCAGTAACACCAAATCAACGCAGTAGTTTATAAATACAGTCAATCAGTAGGACAACAATACACCTTCCATTTTTATGAATATCAATGGGAAAATTCTGCATTTCTTTCTTGGAAATCTTGGAAAAATAAGACACACCTTTTTTTAAACACATTTTTATTGCTTCCCTTATATTTTATATCAACATTGTTACACAAAATGCCATTGTTTCCTGTTGAATTGTACTACTAGAGTGGACAAGTAGGAAACATCTTTATGATTGACAATTTGTTAGACTTATCAATAAAAACTACTGGCAACCTTTGTTATTATACAGTATTTTGCTTAAAGGTTTGTAAACACATTTAAAATCGTATATTGGAGGAATACAAAATGCACACTTCAGTTGAAATATTAACTATTTCTAAACTTTATATTTGAACAATATATCTTTGTTATCTTTGGGTAAATAATCATATCACGTTGTTATTATTATAGCCTAGTGTACATCATGCTTCATAGCCTATATCTAAGCCCAAATCACCCTATTATATGGTACTCACTCATTCTTTAACATATAAAGCAGATAAGTGTACATTTGAGTATATGTGTTACATGTCTTTGAGATTTTGTAATTACAACTTCAGTTCATTTCCCTGGCTCTTGCTGCGGTTCCTCCTGAGCTTGAGTTAGCGGGGCGCCCTCAAGGAAGGTACAGAAATGCTCTGCTGTATTGAGCTCAGGTTTTCTTAACAGCAAGTAGCATTTTGGAAAGTAGTAACCTGCCACTAACCCGAAGTTGCTTGCCAGGTTGAAAGAAACATGGACAATAGATCTGTCCTTGTGACTCAATCCTATGTAGATTGGAATAAAGGTCACCCAAATCACACAGTAGATTAGGGAGGCAAAGGTGATGTCCCTGGCAAGGTTGTACTGATGAAGAGGCTTTGCTGCCATGAAGGTAGACATGAATGATATAAGAGCCATTGCACCGTTGAAACCCTGTATTAGGGCAAATCCAATCAAGGGGGACATTGGACATGTCAGAAACGATCTCACAAAGTCTATTTTCAGGTTTGCCACATATTCAGACAGTGTGCTCCCTTCCACCAAAAACCAGCCACAGAGAGCCCCCTGCACAGCAAAGCAGACAAGCACAAACAGCCAGATTCCAGGGCCTCTTAGTATATGCAGGTGAGAGGCGGCCATCTTTGGGAACTCTGTCGCGTAGAGTATCTGTTCAAAAAGAAGGGTTTGCAGCATCATTACATGTGTGCTATTTATTTGTTCTACAGGAAAGTAATGTACTTAACATGTCATTACCCACCTGTAGTGAGATGAAAGTGATAACGGAGATGGCCACTGTATTGAAAATGGAGGTGAGGGGCAGCTGAAGACGACACACCATGTCCCCCGGCTGCCCCAGAAAGAGCACCAGACTGAGGCAAGCTCCCATCAGGCTTATCAGAGCTACAAAACTCAGGGTTCCCCCTGAGGCAGCTACTATAAAGGATCCCCGGTGTTTCAGGAAAACCACGCCAACTGACACCTGACAAATGAGGAGCAGCACCCCAGCCAGCGTCAACTGCAGAGCCTCAGGTGTATTCCAGGACAAAAATTCAAAACTGGGATCAATGCAGGAAGTGCTGTTGTTTGAAGACCATTGACGATCAGGGCACTTAGTGCAGTGGGTGTCCTCTATAAGTCAGAAAGCACAACAAGAAATTTGGTGTGATTAATAAGAATACCATCTAAATCAAATACAAAAATTATAACTGGAATCTAATTCATGGTTTGATTGTATCATCCTTAAAGCATTATATTTACTGTACACACTAGGGCTGCAACTAATGATTATTTCCATGATTAATCCAGTAATCATTTGGTCTTTAAAATGTTATATTATAGTGAAAAAGGTTGATCAAAGATTATGCATTTAGTCAACCAAACGGGTACAGCCCTACAGACAGACATGAGAGCAATATAACATTTTCTCATCTAGCTCTCGCCAAAGTGAACAAGCAAATCCCCCCAAAACATTCTAAATTCCATAAGGAGCAGGTATTTAAAAGGTAACACATTACCCTCATTTGCCTGGTAAGTGCCTGCCAAGCAGTCAATACAATCAAAACAACAGGAGTGGAAGCCTTTGACTCTGCGGACCTGGCCTTGCCCACATGCTGCTGAGCAGGTGGATTGAGGAATCTGCAAAAGTTGTTCCATTGTAGTTAGAATTGTTATAGTAACAATTACAGAAACCAAAGCCAGAATAATGTAATGTGGGATTCAACCACCAATACTTTAATGTGTGCCCAAACTGTATCTGTTTTTTTAATGGCATAAATTACCTCAGAGTTTGCAGTGTGCCATTTCAAGAGGGTTTTGTTGATGAACAGTTTTTCTTTAAAGTTTCCAATGACTACAAAGTCTAAAGTTGAAGCATTCCAGACCCACTCAATAATATCGTACCCTACGTTTGGGTTGCCTTTACTGTCAAACTGTAAATGTGTGCCATTTATGTCTATAGATGTATTCCTTAAAACCTCCAACAGCTGCAAAAGAAAGATTGTCAATTAATTATTAATCAATAATGTTAATGCCTTTAAAACAAATACATTCCAAACCAAACAATTAACAACAAAAGAGATCACCTTCCAGGGATAGATTTTGGTTTCCTTCAAGCAGCCATTTGAATTGCATCCCAGCAGGTTGTGCAGTGCCTCAGCCACAAAGTAGATGGCAGCATACACACTGAAAGCTGCACGCTTCACTGAAGGGTCTGTCACCAAGCTAATGTTAGCAGGTGACAAGTTCCAACATTGTGGGCAGGGATTTCTAGAATTTGCTTCGGACTTTGGTGCTGGAGGTGACATATTTGCCCTCTCATCACTCAGTTTGGTTAAGAGCACCTTTGTGTAGGCAGTGAGCTCATACAGAGTCTGTGTCTGGTATTGTAATCCAATGACAGTGCCGATGGATTGGATATTGGGCAGGGAAGTCAGTTGATTTTTGATGGACCAACTTGCACTTGCAATCCATACAGCCCGTACATTTCTCTTAATGACCTGGGGTAATGGGATTGGATCATTGGTACTGAAATACATATAAACTATCTACCACTAAAATGCAATACTTGGCTAAAGTGATTCACCAACCTCTTTGAAAAAGATAGCAGCTGGCTCTGCGAGAGAAAACACCACGACCACTCCGACCTTGGTTGCATTGATGTTGTCGATGATGGTAGTGATTGCTGGCCCAGAGTCAGTGTACACTGGAATCAGCCCCTGATAGGCCACGCAGACCGACATATTCTCTGTTATTTTGGAGAATTCTTGCACACCTTGCTGTCCATACTCCTCGTCGCTGCCCACCACCGCCACCCAGTTCCACTCAAACTCTTTCAGCAGAAGCGCTATGACCCTCACTTGCCATTTGTCACTGGGAACGGTGCGGAAGAATGACGGGTAGAGAAGTTTGTCACTGAATTTGTCACTGGTGGCACCGAAGCTAACCTGGAGGGAGAAAAGTCATAAAATGCCACTTTTGAATTTGACCACAATGAGGTTACACAGCAATGCTCCAATGTTAACACATAATGCCTAATGCAGTTTTACTGATGTTGTAGGAGAACTTGCACTGCAACTGGGCAGTTACGTTGACTGTAACAAAAATAGGAAAAAACAATTACGGTTTGACTTTTACAAATGAATAAATTACATTTTTGTTTGTGGGACAGCAAGACTTCATCTTTGTCAAACAATTTAAGGCTGTATCTCTGAGACAGATAATATTGCGAAACACTTTAGAGCTGAATTTTCAACCTCACTTTGGAGATTTACTTTGAAGAAATGTCAACTCAGACTGTGGCGTTGATGTCTGTGGACAAATGGCAAGACCTATGAGTAACCAAACCTGTGGCATCAGAAAGAATCCCAGGAGCTTTCCTATGACCGACACCATTTCCGAGCTCATAGGACCGATAACAGCTGAGATGCTGGTCTCATGGTTTGTGTAATTACACTCAGCAGAAAGCACTTTGTTGGATTTTGCAGTGAGGAAAGACATTGTGGGCTGCAAGATGACGGCAGATTCCCTGCATGTATCATAGATTTCATAACCCAACTTCATGCCAGGGAGAAGAAGTTGGTTTGCGTTGATTTCGTCCACTGCATATTTCATTACTAGAGCAAGGCCCAGGCCAGCCTCAGTTAAACTGTGAAAACAGGCAGAAACACATTAAAAGTAGAATTATATGGTGCCTACACACACAGTATTGGCTTATTATTTTGGTAAAATGTAATGTTCTTACTTTTCACAACTGATATTGTCAGGCTCCGTCCTCTGGCTGAGGTCGCTTGAGAGCAGGTTAATATGAAAGAGCCCTCCCAGCATGATGTCCCCTGGCAAGTTGAAGAGACTGGTTGAAATGTTCTGAAACCATCCGGGTGGATCCTCACTGTGGCTCAGTCTGCACAACACACAGCATAACACCAGAAAGGTCCAATATGCTGTCATGATGCAGTTAAGCCGGATTCTGAACTACGAGTGAAGACACCAGCGTGCAAATGTATAAAGACATCAGTTGTTGTATGCAAACTCACCTGAACCCCCAAAGCAAAATGTGTGCAATTGGCCCCTCCCCTTTCCGGCCACCTGAAGGTGTAATGCCAAGAAAGTGCAAATCATTTGAAATTATCCTTACAATATCAACCTGCATTTCCATGTGTGGTATACATGGAAATGAAATGAAAGATCGGCACACCTAAACACATTTTAATAAGTAGTATGTGGTACACTTTTTTAGATGACTGATGAATTGGTTTATGGTAAATATTTGAATACAAAACATTTCAGTTTTTTAAAATCATTTTTCATGTAATGTGACCCAGTTATTTATCCATACCAGATATTATCACTAAAATAAACAAATGATATACATCCCTTCAATGGGATTTGAATATATATAAAAAAAATGTTTTGCTTAATTTAAAACTCATGATCTCTTTCAATAGCTTCCATGTCATGTGGCCAAGGGACTACAAATCACTGCAGCATTGTGTTATCTAACAAGTAGGACTTTGGTTCACCTTTTATTTTAAATAAATATTTGAATGAAAATTCAGCTTTTCCTTGTTGAAAAGTCTAATTTCCTTTTAATAGCCTCCATATCAGTTACTCCTCTTCCATATCAGTTGGTTTAACTACACTGGCCAATTGGACACATCTTTTGAATGAAAAGTATTGAGAATTTTTTATTTAAAAAAAGCTGACTATTAAGGCAAGGCAAGTCAAGGCAGGATTATTTTTAAAGCACCTTTCAACACAAGGCAATTCAAAGTGGTTTACAAACTCCAATTAAATAGAGACATTTTTTTAATAAAAAGCATTGTCTTATTTGTCCCATAGTTATAATATGTCTGTCTGCAATGAGAGTGCTTATAAGGCCACCTTTTGATATATTTTGATAATAAGACATGCAGGACATTGCTTCTTTTATTTATTAAGAGAATGTGAAGAGACTGATAGATAGTTGCAAGTACCTGAACTAGGAGAACAATTAAAAGAAAACAAGATCTTACTTTTTTATTGGTTCTTTATTGTATTTGGTATGTTTTTTTTAAAGTGTTTGCAATAAAAAAAGAAAAGAAAGTTTAACCTACTGATTTTAAAATATTCACAAAATGCACATTTAAGTTGTTACATGTACTTTATCTGTTGTTTATGAGCAATACATGTGTGTTTTGTTTTTCATGGTTACATATCACGTTAATATTATGGTGTAATGTCCAAAATGTTTCACACTGAAGCCTAAACCACCAACACTCTTAATATATAATGCAGGCACATTTTCATTTTACAATATGTGTTACAGATACTTTCATTGAGTTTTTGTTTTTATTAAAACACTTTATTTCCCTGGCTCTTGCTGT
>CALSBZ010042347.1:0-10104 GCA_943591055.1 Gobionotothen gibberifrons | reverse complement strand
CCCCCTGAGGCAGCTACTATAAAGGATCCCCGGTGTTTCAGGAAAACCACGCCAACTGACACCTGACAAATGAGGAGCAGCACCCCAGCCAGCGTCAACAGAGCCTCAGGTGTATTCCAGGACAAAAATTCAAAACTGGGATCAATGCAGGAAGTGCTGTTGTTTAAAGACCATTGACGATCAGGGCACTTAGTGCACTGGGTGTCCTCTATAAGTCAGAAAGCACAACAAGAACATTGGTTTGATGAATTAGAATTCCATCAAAAAATAAAATAAAACCCTTATGGTCTCTGATGTATGTTTTGATTTTGTCGTCATTAAAGAAATAACACTAAGCAGCTGACTGGGTAAGCTTAGCAGTGAACAGGGGAGACAGGGGACAACCTTTAACCTGGTCCACCCCAAGGTAATAAAATATGTATGTGTGATGTGTGAAAATGTAAATTAGCTTCTTAGGCATTTTTTTTACGTTCGCACAAGCCAATCTATTTTTTCATGTTTGCAGTCATGCTGAGCTAAAAGAAAAAGCTCTACTGTAGCTCTCAGCGAAGCCAATAACGCTAATCCAAATAATTATGTCCTATTCCTTCATACAAGGGTCAGGTATTTGACAGGTAACACATTACCCTCATTTTTCCGGTAAGTGCCTGCCAAGCAGTCAATACAATCAAAACAGCAGGAGTGGAAGCCTTTGACTCTGCGGACCTGACCTTGCCCACATTCTGCTGAGCATTTTGATTGAGGAACCTGCAAAAGTTGTTGCATTATAGTTACAGAAACCAGAACCAGTTTATTATCATCTTGGATTCAACCACAAATTAAAAGTATGCATATTCCCGAATGTACATACATTTAAAAAATGTGTGGTATTACCTCAGAGTTTGGAGTGTGCCATTTCAAGAGGGTTTTGTTGATGGACAGTTTTTCTTTACAGCTTCCAACAACTACGAAGTCTAAATTCGAATCATTCCAAACCCACTCAATAATATCGTACCCTCGGTTTGGGTTGCCGTTAATGTCAAACTTTAAACGTGTGCCATTTATGTCTATAGATGTATTCCTTAAAACCTCCAACAGCTGCAAAAGAAAGATGTCGTTCCTCAATTAATTTTAATGTTTTTAATACCTTTTTTTGTACTTAAAAATGTGTGTAACCTATATTTCAAACCACTCAAAAGAGATCACCTTCCAGGGATAGATTTTGGTTTCCTTCAAGCAGCCAGTTGAATTGCATCCCAGCAGGTTGTGCAGTGCCTCAGCCACAAAGTAGATGGCAGCATACACACTGAAAGCTGTGCGCTGCACTACAGGTTCAGTCACCAAGCTAATGTTAGCAGGTGACAAATTCCAACATTGTGGGCAGGGATTTTTAGAGTTGACTTTAGACTTTGGTGCTGGAGGTGACATATTTGCCCTCTCATCACTCAGTTTGGTTAAGAGCACCTGTGTGTAGGCAGTGAGCTCATACAGAGTCTGTGTCTGGTCAATGAATCCAACGATGGTGCCAATGTTTTGGATATTGGGCAGGGAAGTCAGATGATTATTGATGGACCAACTTGTGCTTGCAATCCATACAGCCCGTACATTTCTCCTGATGACCTGGGGTAAATTGGAATGGATCATTGGTACTGAAATACATAAACTATCAACCACTAACATGCAATACCTTTCAAAAGTGATTCACCAACCTCTTTAAAAAAGATAGCAGCTGGCTCTGCGAGAGAAAACACCACGACCACTCCGACCTTGGTTGCATTGATGTTGTCAATGATGGTAGTGATTGCTGATCCAGGGTCAGTGTACACTGGAATCAGCCCCTGATAGGCCACGCAGACCGACATATTCTCTGTTATTTTGGAGAATTCTTGCACACCTTGCTGTCCATACTCCTCGTCGCTGCCCACCACCGCCACCCAGTTCCACCCAAACTCTTTCAGCAGAAGTGCCATGACGTTCACTTGCCATTTGTCACTGGGCACGGTGCGGAGGAATGACGGGTAGAGAAGTTTGTCACTGAATTTTTCACTGGTGGCACCGTAGCTAACCTGGAGGGAGAAAAGTCATATTATACCACTTATTTGTACCACACTGAAGTTACCCAGCATTGCTCCAATGTTGATGCATAAGGCCTAATGCAAATGTACTGATGTTGCAAGAGAATTTGCACTGCAACTGGACAGTGATGGAAACTACACTTCCAAAACAATAAAAGGAGAAACAATTGATATTTGCCAATGAACAAATAATCGTTTTTTCTGTGACACTGCTTGTTTGAAGAACAGCAAATATGGCCTGTGGCGTTGATGTCTGTGGACAAATGACAAGACCTATTTGTAACCAAACCTGTGGCATCAGAAAGAATCCCAAGAGCTTTCCTATGACCGACACCATTTCCGAGCTTATAGGACCAATCACAGCTGAGATGCTGGTCTCATAGTCCGTGTAATTACACTCCACAGATAGCGCTTTGTTGGATTTCGCAGTGAGGAATGAGATGGTGGGTTTCACAATGACGGCAGATTCCCTGCACGTATCATAGATTTCATAACCCAACTTCATTCCTGGGAGAAGAATTTGGTTTGCGTTGATTTCGTCCACTGCATATTTCATTACTAGAGCAAGTCCCAGGCCAGCCTCATTTAAACTGTGCAGGCAGAAAAAACAAAAATAAGCTTTATTATTCAAGTTAATGAAACATATTGGTGCAATATCACAAATAACTGGCTTATTAATTTCCTAAAATAGAATTTTCTTACTTTTCACAGCTGATATTGTCAGGCTCTGTCCTCTGGCTGAGGTTGCTTGAGAGCAGGTTAATCTGAAAGAGCCCTCCGAGCATGATGTCCCCTGGCAAATTGAAGAGACTGGTTGAAATGTTCTGAAACCATTCGGGTGGATCCTCACTGTGGCTCAGTCTGATCGCACAGCACAAAACCAGAAAGGTCCAATGTGCTGTCATGATGCAGTTAAGCCAGAGCCTGAAAAGAGACTGATCATCAGTTGTTGTATGCAAACTCACCTGAAACACCCAAAGCAAAATAGGTACAATTGGCCCCGCCCCACCTTGGCCACCTGGTGTAATACCAAGTAACTGCTAATTATTTTAAATGGTCCTTACAATATTGACCTGCATTTCCATCAGTGGACAAGTGGACATAAAATAAAAATGTAACACACAGTCATTAATTTCTTTTGCATTTTGGTTGTCTCATTTGTAAAGCACGGCATGTGAAAACTCACTTTGCCAGTTGTCACTTTACACAATCATGTGTTTATGCTTATGCATGTCATGCAAGGTGTTCATCTTTCCGGGGTATTTGACTGATATTTGCATGGGGTTTGCTATTTGACTCTCTTTGGTCTGGCTCATCTGGCAGGAGGGGAGCACACCAACCACATTGGATCACTTTGCAAATGTTACTTGTTGTGGGTGGCTTATAATGTCATTAAGGAAAAGGTATACAACATGATGACAACCTGTCAGTACCAACCTGCATGATGGGAACACTTGATATACAATAGCAATATAATATATACAATTATATATAAGATGTATTGTATTTCATTATTATTGTTTTAATGGTTTTGAGAGCTTATGTTTTTGGGTTGCCCTCTTCATGCTCTTGAAGAAAATATCTCAGGAACTCCTTTAAGTCCAGTTGTACTCGGTGAACAGATGGCATCAGAGGTCAAAGATCAAAGTCACAGTGACTTCACAAAACACGCATTGGGCCATTCCTCAATAATTAATAGGCTCATTATTACACAATTGAACACAAATGTCTTAAAGGATAAAATGATGAAGTAATAATAGTTTATATCCAAGTCCAAGGTAAAAATCCAATGTGAAATAAAAGGTTTTGGAACAAAATATTGCCGACAACAGCGGAAAAGAAGGGAGAGATGGACACCATATCTTACATTTGGCCAGATTCAGTGAGTCTAGGTCTGTTTTTTTATTGATTTGGTAGTTGTATGGGTTGTATGAGTCCACCCTATCTCTTCCTCTCGGTTCAAAACTAGGACTATGTTTCTCTGGTAGCTCATTTGTTTTGCTAATATTGAGCTGCAGATGAATATCGTGGCACCTTTTTACAGAGCCCTCTATCAATCCTCTGTAATCTCTAAGTGAAGTCAACATAGTCATGACTGAAGTTGTTTTTACAGGAGCCAAACATGTCAATCGGGATAACTCTAATTTCAATTCAACAGCATAATACATTTAGTCAAATTCCTTCATAATCTGAGTCTAGGCAGGCATGGACGTAAACTGCCACTTCACTGGTTGAAGAAGGCCTACAACCACAAGTTGAAAATGAGTTTGGTTGTTTTCATGTTTTGCATTCACCTCAGTTTTGCTTTTGCATGCATACATTTGCATGCAACACTGGAAGTTGGTCATCCAAATAAGGAGATTGATATACATCCTTCCAAGATATTTGAATAAACCTACAATATATTCTCTTTTAAAATTGTTTTTTTTTTTTATTGTTATATGTCAAGGATGCTTTGAAACCACATAGCTACTTTATTTAAATGCTTTATTATCCTGCAAAACAACTATTTGTATTTAATAGTGCTGAACATTTAATTGGAACTGGAAAGATGAGTGTGTACATTGTTTAAAAAAATGTATCTGAATGAATACCGAGTTTAACTATCATCATTAAAACCCACCCAGCTTGTTTCTGTTTTAGTCATTTAAAGGTCCCCTATTATACTGTTTTTCATCAATATATTATAGGTCTCAGATATATACAAAACATGTCTCTGAAGTGTTTGGCTCAAAATACCAAACAGATCGTGCATTGCAGCATCCCGCAAACTCCTCTGTTTCAGCCCTGTTTCAAAAGTGCTGATTCTCTGTCTGTTAATTTAGATGAAAATAAGGAGCCACTCCCCACGCCCCTCTGAGAGAGATTGGTTAAAAAGAACACAATGGTGCTCTATAGGAGGAGATTCAGGTGATAAGGTGGGCGGCAGTTACCTTGGTTGGTTATTGGCAAATGGTTACACAAGCCAAACAATCATAAATCATAAAGTGGCCAAATCATTTTCAGACAGGTTTTTATATAAATGGATCAGGACAGAAAGAGAGCGATTTTGCATAATAGGTGACCGTTAAATTATAACATGTCTTGCCCATAGGGCGGGTACACAACACATCTAAAATGTTTGCACTGTAAGCCCTTATTGCTATTCTATATTTCAAGCTACATCTTTATTTGCGCCACATTCAACATTAACTTAACACTTCTCTAAATGAATTGGTTGATTCCTGTTATTGTTGTTGATGTTATATGATTCTGTTTTCTTCAAGTTTGTATCTTCTTGGTCGAATGCACTTATTGTAAGTCGCTTTGGATAACAGCGTCAGCTAAATTAAATGTAATGTAATGTAATGTTGTTGTGTATTGAAACAAATATATATCGTAAGGACAAATATGAAATAAGATTATTTCCCTTTTTTAAATCCAAGTCCTCTTCTAAGAATGTTTTAGATCTGCACAATGACAGGCTACATATGAAACTTATCTTGTCTGCTATCAAAATCAGAATCAGAATACCTTTATTGGTCCCACAGAGGGGAACCAACATTTGTTACAGCAAGTAAAGAGCCAAAGATAGCTTAATATCAATCAAGAAGCATGCATACAAATATGAAAGATAAAACTAGAAATTACCCAATTTACAAAATACACATCCTGTACCAGTAACAGTTTAGCGAAATAGTAACCAGTAATAGTAATAGTCACATCACTAAATTAGACTTCAATAAGGAAGAAAAAGTAGGGTAATGACGTGTCACAGGCTTGAGGATATAAACTAGACATGTTACATAACTTATTGCAACACGGAACTAGATGAGGCAAATATAAACAAACAAAAGAAAGACTGCTTCATAATTATATCCTGAGAGATTGGTTTTGTCAGGGGAGATTTTGGGCATTTCCCTTTCATCTCTGCATTCTCACTTTCATACAAAGTCTCAAACTGTTAATCGAGGGAGTGGTTTTCATTTCCCTCACATGGGCAAAAGTATTAGTCTGAATCACTGAACAAGGGATTCTCCTTTTATTAATAGGTCTAGAATAAGTTGCTAAACCAGGCAGAGAAAGCCACGATGCAAAGCAATTGTCATGCACACCTTACAGTTTCACTTAAATATTCCAACACACACAGTTTTAGTAATTATAGTTGGTATATTAGTAAACAGAATGTCAGTGTCTCCCTGATAATTTTGCATTTAACAATACGCATTCATCTTCACAAACTTTTCGTTTGCACTGCTTCAGGTTTGTAATTATAGCAGATAGCAACTTTTAAATGATTGCATTATAATTTTCCTAATGTACATTATTTATCTTCTGATGTGAACAAGATTAATTTCTCAGTTACAGGAAGGGTTTGTTTCGGGACATAAAGGAGGTATTCTGTTGCCTATCTTGTTAGTCATCTTGACGTTAGAGGAGAGGTGATGACACTCAATGTTTTTTTTATTACAGCTTTTCTTCTTGTTCCACTTACAGATCGTTCTTGTACAACAAGCCTGCATTCATGGTTTCATTATGAATGATTAGAATCCCTTCTTGTTTGCACAAAGATTTTAAATCGCTTGCGTCTCTGACTGGATCTTGTGTTGGCTCAGTTTTCCTTCTGTGTTCTTGTTTGCAGATAGTGTAATCAGATTAAAATCTTGTTTATATTTCAGCAGCTTCTCAAGCATGAATTCACCTTTGGCCGTGTTTTGTAGCTATGGAAGATTTCCATTGAGGATCTGCACATGCAATCACTTCTGTCTGTTTTGTTTTCAGCAATTTGATACTAACTCAGTGGCCTGACACACATTTAACAGAAAATAGCATAATTGTTCCTGCTTGAGGCTCATTAAAGTCACCTACCTCTGGTGTCTTCTGAACCTAAATACATAGTTAAAAGAACACACAACAAAAATAAAATTTTATTCCACACATTTCTCTACCTTGTCAAAACATAGCACCTACTTTGTCTACAATGCAACTCGACCCCAAACAGCTTGCCTGAGATGAGGAAATGGAATAAACAGGCCTGCTCACTTTTGTTTAATTTGAATTTTTTTCTTTTCAAACTTGTCGTTTTTTTCAGCCCTTGATGCTGACTCAAGTTACCATGTTATCAGCTCTATCTGGAGCCATAAGAGTCTGACATAGCACTATTTCCACGTATACATTCATACTCTCCAAAACCTAAAAGCCTGTTAATAATTTGACCCATAAAACATCTGGAAACAGTAAAGAAGGGCGAGGTGTTATATTTAAATGTCTTATTCTATGTATTATAAATCGGTCTGAATAAGCAGTACATTCTCACATTTTAGGAACATGTAGCCATGAAATGTGTGGCATTTTTGCTTGAATAATGATGAAAATAATAAGTCAGTCACAACAGTATTTGTAAATTAATTGAATAAATTAAGCAGCTGAGGTAAATGAGAAAATACATTTTTCCATAACTGTGTGAAATTACCCACTTAAAAGTGATTAATTCGTAAACATTTAGTCCTCTACTCCAGCTGGCTGTTCAGTGTACATTTAACATAAATTAAACAATCCTGAGTGTGGACATTTACATTGCTTAACCACTAGATGTCAGATGTGCGTATTGTATTATCTCCACCTATTGGACTCACACAGTCTGCCTTGCCTGGAGGGCTATTGAAATCTGGCATTGTACTTACAGATGGGGAATATTTATGTAAAGAGGAGCTGTAGGCCCCAGGTGAGAAAACTCAAAGTGAACAAGAAGTATTGTGTTGCTGGTGATGGAGGTGAAGGTGGAGCCTATTGCAGCTGTGTGGGCTGCTGCAGGTACATTGTGTAGCACAGCGCTGTTTGAACAACTGATAACAGAGGGGAGTGACCCTGCATGCGTACTGAAATGATTTTCTTACTATGTTTTGATTTCTTTAGAAAATTGTGTTTTGTCCTGCAAGCCTAAAACCATTTCCCACAGAATGTCAGTAGATTTCCCTGTTTTATCCTTATCCTTGACCTGCAAAGGAGGGAACATGGTTGCACAACACTTGTCAGATTGAGAAATCATAGACGTTCTTTGCATCAAGAGAAGACGTCCATATCTGATCTGAAGACATACTCTTGCACATTTGGGTGCTTAGTGCTTTTGTGAGAGTGTTATTGTACCATGGATGGCTAACATAATGTGCCACCAGTTCCCCGTGTTTCAGTCCAAGAAGTCGGTAACTTTTGCAAAACACTATCTGAGCTACATTCCCTCCCTGAGAGAGACCAAGGAATACCATCCTCGCTCCCTTGCTTCCTTTTACCCTCCTTCCGTCCCACTACTCCCCCCTCTGCCTGCACAGTGACCAAATCAGCCTTGCTCTCTAATCTCCATCGCTGGCCAGAGAAACACTGGGCCCGTTGTTGACATGCTG
The DNA here is from genome assembly GCA_943591055.1 of Gobionotothen gibberifrons. Taxonomy (NCBI): domain Eukaryota; kingdom Metazoa; phylum Chordata; class Actinopteri; order Perciformes; family Nototheniidae; genus Gobionotothen; species Gobionotothen gibberifrons. The sequence continues at coordinate 1,670 of CALSBZ010042347.1, read as the reverse complement.
GCCTCGTACCCCACAGGGTCTGACAAATTATTAGCCAGCCTCTCTGTGCAGAGTGAGGACAGCCAGCCAGCGAGACTGTGCAGCCAGGCACTAGAATACTAAAATGTGCTGCTGGACATCTGTCTCTGTGGCAATGATGCTGGAGAAAATGTGGGAATGACGAGATCCTGTTGCATGGCGGCGGGGGTGGCTGGTCCGGCGGGGGTGGATGGTCCGGGTTGAACCAGCTGTGGTGGGGCAACAGTTTACAACATCATGCGGAGAAGCCTAAGCGTGTTATGACATCCTGAACATGTGTATTATGGAGGTGTTCAACCACAACGTGAAGGGGTTAATATAAAGGATTCATCCTCCCCCCTTCTAGCAGTAAAACTTGTTCTTCTTCGTCTTCAGCCTGTGTGTGTGTGTGTGTGTGTGTGTGTGTGTGTGTGTCTCACAAGTGTGTTGCAACTTGTGTTTGCACATACATTCACATGTGCAGGGATTTATAAACAATAGGATACATTATTGTGCATTTGTTTTATCGTACTTACAGTCAGTGCAGTTCAGATCTTTGCTTTGTTTTACATCAACCAATAATTAAACTTCTCTTACCAATAATTAAACTTCTCTTACTTCTCTGTGAGGTTTATCCTTGGCTACAACGTGTTACTGCACACAGCAGTGACAAACACTCAACTAAACTTCAACAAGTGCACACAAATTAACCAATTTCTGAGAACTGTGTTAGCACTGCCCAAGGACTGGAACAATGATGTTTGCACTCTGGGTTGACTAACCTGCAGGTTAAAAAAACTCTTTGGTGTTCGGCTCTGAAAACCATTTACAGTTCATAGCAGGGGCAATAGTGTTTGGCTTCATTCTGTTAGTCTTCCACAGCAGTGAATAACAGCAGATCATGGGCTTTAAGCAGTACGATGATTATAAGCTGGTTTTATAATAGGAGTGAGGAAGAAAAAAGTGTTTTGCCTTGTTCTGGAGGCTCAAACCGTGTTATGAAATAGCAAAAAAAGGGATTGGCAAACAGCTGACTTGCACAGTCGTCATGCGAAAACTCCAGTTCATTTTTTAAATGTTGCAAGATTAATTCAGACTGTGAGGGCAGAAAGTTGGATGTGGGAGGGGAAGCGAACGAAAAAGAATGACAGGGCCTTGAGTTTTTGACATCAATGTAACGATTGATTTTGTTATCTTGTAGTTTGTGCAAATCTTCAGTGTTTACAGATTCAGGTTGTCACAGCTGTGTAAAGTCTGGTGACATTATGGGCCAATGAACTTGGGAAAAGTACACTTTGTGTTGTACAACCAATGCAAGACCTGAACAAAGTTGAATATATCCACTCACTGCACAATATGTGATAAATAGAAAAGTAAGATAAGCTCAGTTTTGATCTTGGCCATAACAAACAGTAACATTACTGTGATCAAGTTATGCAACATAATTAGATGTATTTTTTTCAGATATCATTGCTTAGAAAGAGAAGACATTTTTTTATTGTTTATGAATTGCATCAGCCAGGAAATGTTTAACTGATCCAGTTTATTGACATTTTAGTCTGTGCACTCATGGTTTTTAAATGGATCTGAGTAATGCAGCAGAAAGCTCTAAAATGTCTCTCAAGCGTGTGTGTGTGTGTGTGTGTGTGTGTGTGTGTGTGTGTGTGTGTGTG
>CALSBZ010042343.1:0-17329 GCA_943591055.1 Gobionotothen gibberifrons | reverse complement strand
AACTCACACACAGGCTTTCAATGAAAATCCAAACTCCATTTTTTTTTTCTCTCCTTTCCATTTTCTCTTTTTCTGTTTTGTGTGTCATTTTTCTAAGGGCTCTCTGAGGTCCAATTTGTCCGCCAACAAATGGCACAACAGTTTTGCTGACATGCACTTTGTTTGTTTGTTTGTTTGTTTGTACATTGTTGCTTCTACTGGACATGTGGCTTTAATTACCTCTTTCTCTGGTTTGTACCTCAGCACACTGTGCCATGCCTGTTCAGTGATTATACAACAATGTGTGTTTATGTGAACATGTGTGTGTGTTGCCATTTAAAAATATACACACATAATCACACATGCTCCACTGTGTCTGTAAGTCAGTGGTGAATGTGTGTGTTTCTAAGTGCTAGATTGCTAACAGATAAAAACACTCATCTCTTTGTGGTGCTCTCTCATGTTTCGTGGCACGGTTCTTTAATGAAGCCAACATCCTTTTGAAGTGGAAGAGGAGGAGGAGGATGCTTCTAGCGCCTTTAGTAATGTGGTCAGAACTCCTGTGGGGTTTTCACATCAAGGTGCATGGAGGGGAGTCTGTTTCCTGTTCACCTCAGATGTGCTACTTTCTCTTTCTGTCTCCCTGAAAAGAAACCTCCCCCAATGTGCCAACTCCGAAGATTAGCCAGGTTCAGAGTTGGTAGACCAGCATGATGAAGCGCTACTGTGTTTTATGAGATTGAGAACAAAGGGAAAATCCACATTTGATCTAAATCTAAATAGAACGGTGATTCATTGTTGTTATCAATTAAAATACCTTAAAAACCTGACATTGAGAAATTGAGAGGGACAAAAGGAGAGAGAAGAGAGACGGGAGGAGGGAGGGACAAAAAAGAAGGGTAATAAAACGATATAAGGTTTGAGGGAATTAGAAGAGGAAAGTGAGCAAATATGATAAGGGAATGAAGAAGTAGGCGAAGATGGAAGAGGGAGAAAAGAGGAGGAGCGGAGTCATGAGAGGTCGACAGCATCCTCGTCAATAATGCATAGGTAATTGGCTGACTCCTCCTGAGCCCCAACGTGAGTCTGAATAAATAAAGTTGTGTGTAAATAAAATAGCCACTCAAAAATAACTCAAATCAATGCCCCAGGTGAGTGGGTGAGAGAAAATCCCTCCCCCCTTCTTGCATGATCCCCTCTCTCTTCCATTCTGTACATCCTTAAGTATGAAATAGCAGGATAGGTTGTGTGTCTCAGTGGAATAATGGGCTGTGCAAACAACACCTGCAGTGTGTGTGTGTGTGTGTGTGTGTGTGTGTGTGTGTGTGTGTGTGTGTGTGTGTGTGTGTGTGTGTGTGTGTGTGTGTGTTCCTCCGCCCCCCTTCCATACAGCCAACTCCCACTGTTATCTCCTCAGTGATGTTTCCTCCTCACCTTTTGTTTGCTTTTTCTACACTCCTCTTTCCGACTCTTCTTTCATCGTCTCTCGATCTCTATGTCTGCCCTCGTTCCTTCAAACCTCTTTCATAACTGGCAGAGGTGAGGCCGGCTAAAACTGATAAGGATCCCCTCAAGGAGCGGTGGTAATGAGGGAGAGAGCGAGTGAGAGGCAGTGTGAAAAAGGGAGAAGCGTGATTCAAAGAGATGTGTTTTAACAACAGTGAAAGACACAATGAGGTACATGCAGGGATAAAGTGAATTCAAATGTTTGCTTGAGTTAAACCTTCAGATGGTATTAAAAAGGAACAAACACAGATCAAGTTAAAGCCAACAAATGATACCAATGTTTAAATTCACCTGTTTAAAAGAAAGACTCCAGCATGAATTCTCTTTTTTATGGTATGGGCGTACCATGTAAAGCCACGATTTGCAGAATTAAAAAATGCGTTCTAATGGTAGTATAACTTCTCAAGATGCTAGTCCATGCTGATACTCCCGTAGTATCAACCTCAAGTTATGAGCACTGCACCAATATGCACTTCGGATTGTCTCATTTAAATTAAATAAAACACAACGTAACAGAAATACTGTACATGTATCAGAATACTTTGAGGCTTTCGAGTTATTTTTACAGTTGGTTTGATTTCCGTCCTGGTTGGATTGAATTGGAAATGTATGTGGATATTTATCAAGCGAGTTGTAATACCGCAAACGTTAGTAAAGCTGCTATTCTGTCAGAAATACATTACATTACATTTAACACTTCAAATACAGTAGAAAACCGACCTCTGTAACTATTTACAGTGCAGCCAAACAAAGTTGTATAAATACAGAAGTTGGTACAAACATAAACTATTTATATATCCTGCTGGTCATGCAGCTATCCAACACTTTGAAAACCACCACTGTGAAGAAGCAATTACATTTAGTTGTAACAGGCTATAATAATGTTTATTTGCCTTCTCTGTTTCACATGAATGTACACTTTTGAATTTTTAAAATAAAAAAATTATAAACCTACATTATATAACTTTCAATATAAGCAATAAAGGTCTGGTTACCTCTTTGTCACAGGCTAGCGTGGCCACACATCCACACTTTTCACCAACTGAAGGGCAGCAGATTTTGACAAACATATTTCCTGTGAGATATATTTTTCACTTCATTGGCTTAGTAATTATTCAGCTGTCTACATGAAAGACATTTAGCCATCAGTGTTTGCTAACAATTCAATTAGATCATGTGTAAGTTATTTGTAATTGGTTCAAATGTAATTAACTTTGGTTTATTTTAAGATGTTGAAGCATCAGTTGCTGCTTGACTCCTGAGTTTGCACTATTTATTTTATTAAAAATAATTTGGTATGTCTTGTACATATTTATATTGCATTGTTTAAAGAACCTGTGACCCAAGTTTTTCATTGCACAACTTCACTGTAGCTGTGTCTATGACATTCAAATCTTTGTTTAGTTTGAATCATCAACTATTTTTTATACAATTTCATGAAAAACACAAACAGAATTGTAAACCGGCAACACATTAAGGGGTCAAATGTCAGAAAGCAATAAACTCCACGCAAAGCTTTCCTACAAGTCATCACTGCAGCGAATGTTTTAATGTATTATTATTTCTCACAGCATACTCTGAGAAAAGGGATGCCTGACGCTTGTTAAATGTGCTCTCTGAGGTCGACAAGCATCACAACAAACACATTTCAAAATGAAATGCAGGGTCAGATTAGTCACCAGTGAGGATTAAAGCAGAAGATGTTGCTAATGCTCTTTCCTCTTATCTTGTTTTAAAGAAAGAAATTACATTCAAACAAAAATAAAGACAGAAAAACAAAGAGAAAGGATGATGAAAGACGGCGGGAGCCATTAGAGAGGCTGGCCATGAGCATCCCTCTGCCCAGTGAGGGTGCTCAGCAGGAGGGCTGAGCAGTTGAAGAGGCTCCTTTTGAAAAGGATGGGAGTGAGAGTGTGTTTTAACATTCATCCAGCGCGCACTGTCTGATGTCTGAATCAACCTTGAACACCTGTCACTTCACACACTGACCAGATCACATAACAAGAAAGCAAACATGCCAAACAGCAAGCGGGCAATAACAGAAGACAGAAAGAAGCAATTACTTACAGTACAGGGCTCACAGGAAAACTGAAAACAAGTCTTCACAAAGTCAGACCTAAAGTTCCCCGGCTAACAGAGAGCGTTTGTTGATGATCAAACTTCGGCATGCTGGGCTGAACGTGAGTTGTATTTCCTTCATTGTTTTCTGCCTGATTCACCTCAGTTATATTGTAAATGTGAGTTCATTTTTCAAAGATTTAACAACATTTAACAGACATATTTTCTTAGAACATAATTCTTTGTAACACAGTCTACATGTAGTAATACAAAGCATTAATGAGGTAAATAGAACCCAAATAGTCCTACTACTCATTCCCTCTTTATCTCAACAGTATATACAACCTCACTCTCACTTGTCCTCTTTGGGAATGTCTTGGGTGTTTTGCCAGGCGCTCTAGCATTTCCTTACGTATTTGCCAGTTACCTCTTATGCCCAGGTTTGCCCCTGCCTGCCTGATTTTGGAATTTGAGTTTTCTGCCTGCCTCCTGATTGTATTTGTTTGACTGTTTGACGGATCACCTGGTTCTGAGCCCTACGCTGCCTGCTCCTTTATTGGATTTGTTTGCCTGACTGCTGGATTTCCTGGTTTTGACCCTGCTTGTCCCTGACTTGACTAAACGGAACCTTGTGAACATTGGTTGTATCTTTGTCCTGCTCTTGGGTTCAAATCCTTACTGGACAACGTGACCATTTGCCTGATAAGATAAGATAGTACTTTTTTTAAATATTTGCGTTGCAGCAGCATAAAAAGACATGGCATTGTACAATAAAAATTCAAGACAAGAAATAAACAAGAAAGTAGAAAATATACATGTTGATTGTAGATCTTGTAAAATATTGTTTCTATTAGATATACCCGTTGTCTATTTATTTATATTCATTTACACAAGGTGTTAGCACCACTTTTACATATTCTTTGTCATAAAATATATCGTTTTCAACTATGTACAAGAAATTACTTTATTTCTGTTTGCCTTTGAGGGTTTTTATTATTTATTCTTTACTGTCACCTGCATCCTTTGATATTAGATGACAAGAGATTTAAATAGCCGACTGAATGACAGGGAAATTATGAAAGTGAAAAAACAATCCCACACAAACCAGTCTGTCTCACACAACCTCACTCCGTATGTGCACTGCAGGTGTGGCCAGTAAACCGTGAACACTCAGCATCGCGTCTTCACTGTACCCAGAGAAATAAAGCTCAGGTAATTGTCACACACAGGGCCCACTTCTTAATTACATTTCATCTAGAAGCTCAAAGCATGTTCTTTTGTTTATTTTTTCATCTTTATTGAGAAAAATGTATTTATGTATGTACATATAATATATCATTTCATGACCTATTTCATGTAGTTATTTATGGTTTATGAAATAACTACATGATGCAAATGCATGTTTGTGCTGCTGAAAAAAAATGGACGTGGGTTTTAATTATAGAGGAGATTGTTATGAGTCAGAGGGTGTGTGACTGTGTGTTTGTGTGTTTATGTTATTATGCATACGTTGACCCCGGGGACTCCTCCATAGCAGAAAGGAGCTTTGATCAGCCCAAGGCAACGTGGACAGAAAAATCTGACTGGAAACACACACACACACACACTTGTAGTAGCCTTGTTTTGCCATGAAAATAATGTACATATCCATCTACTGCATACTGAAAGTTCAACTTAGTATACAAGCGTGGTTATGTAAACCTCAGGAGATGTGTGATGGACGTTGAAGATTTTGTTGACAGGATGGGACACAAATAGCTACGCTATACATCCCTACTTGACAGTACAGATGGATATGATGAGATTGCTTGAAGGCAACAAACGGCCACTGGGGACACAGTAAGCCAGAATGAATGATAGCCAATATAGTCTCCAAGGCATTTAGGTATATACTGGAGTAAAAACTTGTCTGACTGTAAGAACGCTAAAGGGATAATTGGAGCCCTGTGCTTGGCTAAAATCCAATCTGTTGTTTATGGTTTCTCGTTTTCTGAGTTCTATTTTTGTACTGTTAAAACTCGTATTTACAGGAAGTATTTTATTACTGTTAGTTTTTTCCAGAGAGGCGATCCCTCTCCACGCTGTCAGGATCCTTAAACAACAGTAAGATCTTGTTAGGCTTTTCTGTTCTCAAGCCTTTTTCTATAAAAACAGCAGATGGTGAAAAACTTCACCCTGGATCATGCAAAATGTATTTAATGGGTTGCAAGGAGATAACCCTCAAGATAATTGTGAGTATCCAGTATAACTGAACAAATAAATGATTTGGAAAAGTTTTGCATTATTCATGTCAACATCAGTATGCAGTATGTTACCTAGTTATTGTATCTTCGGTCAATTCTAAGGACTAGAACTTATTGCAATAATGATCCTGACAAGCAGCCAACATGGCCGCCCTCTCCAGAAAAAACAAATTACTTGTTTGTTTCAACAACTTAAAGTTAGACTCAGTGTGTTTATGTTGAGTGGGAAAACAAGATGCACAATATTAGCAAATTGCAACAAAACTGTGCTGGCTCATACAGTGTTATGCTAACCTTGGCTAATCATTTTCAAACTTTACATTCTTTTGAGGTGATCCCGCCTCTTTAGTGATTCAGGCACCGAGTTGATAGTTGATTCAAACCTTAATACATTACAATGAATTAACAGTGTTTATTTAGCTAGTTTATGCATTAAAGTTCCCATGACATGACCATTTCTACTGATCATAATTCCATTGTTGAGGTCTACTAAAATAGATTTATATTGTGCAATTTTCCAAAATCACATTGGTTTCTCATACAGCATCTCTGTATAGTATGTGTATTCACTCTCTGTCCTAAACGGCTTGTTGGAGCTAACCGGAAAAGCATGACATGGGTGTTAGGGTGTGTGCAGGAAGCAGGACCCAAATGCAGATCAAAGTAGCACAAAACTCCTTTATTTCAAGGCACAAGGGTTTTAACAAGGACAAAACAGAAACACTCACCAATGAACTAGTCATGTTACAAGACGATCCGACAAAGACAGACAGAAAAACCAGAACTTAAATACACACAAGACTAATCACACAAACAAGACACAGGTGAGGAGGGAGGAGAAAACACAAGGACACCAGGTGAAAACAATCGGGTAATAAGGTAGGAAGGAAAATAGACAGACATCAACAGGCAAGACAGGAGGTGAAGACCTTTCAAAATAAAACATGAAACAAAAGACAGAAAAAGACAAGACAAAATACAACAAAGACAGATCGTGACAATGGGACCTTTAAAGCCTCAGGGCATTTATTTGTACAGAATATTCCCTGTAGTCCCTTTGCCTTAGTACAAAGCAGGAGAGCTGGTTGCTGTACATTTGAATTGACTGCATTTAAAATGCCCCTATTAAATGTCAACCCTGAATGTATAAGTGTACAATGTTAACATAAGCAGCTAACACATAAAGGGGGAGAAAAAGGTCACAACACAGACGTTTTAATCATACTTCATCATCATTTAATGATTATTTTACTTCCTGTAGTCTGTACTTGCCATCTTTATGAATTACCCAGAGACATGTTTATATTGTAAGGGTTTTGAAGAAGATGTTTTCTATAATAGGATTATTATAATCATATAATTAGAATCCTCCAAGGACCAACTGTGCACTCCACTCATAATTGAATTTATTCACAATGATAATAAAAGCAGCATTCATTTTATTCAATGTGTTGTGTAAACTCCAGGAGAGTCTGAACCCCACAGCGAGTGCACACATGCTTTACCTGAAAATAAGTGAAACTTCCTTCACTTGAAGCAACCTCTCACAGTGAGTGTGAGAAACAGCCAGAGAAGTATACTCAGATCCTCAATATTTTCCCTGCAGGCTTTATGCGGCATCTCAGAGAGTGTGGAGACATCAGAGGGGAATTTCTAACAACAGTCAGACCTGCAGGTTCAGATACTCTGCGTAAACATCATCCATCTGATTCCTGTAACCTTTGTCGGCACACATCAGATTTCACGTCTCTCTGCACAGTGTTATTTCCACATCTCAAAGGAGTTAAAGGAATCGTGGATGTGAAAACCTTTGCTAGTGGAGACGAGAGTGTTAGCTGTGAAGGCAGGAAAGCACTTTCTGATATCTTGCTTATATCTTGTCTCTCTGTACTGCTGCACAAAATCCTTCACTCCCTTAAACTCTCTTCTCAAGGTTTCTGTTGACAACATCTGCGGTCACCAGGCTGTGGTTACTGTGTGGAATTTGGGCCTCTTGTCCACAAGCAAATGTAGTTTTAGACTGTTTAAACAAACCTTTTTGAAAACTCCTTCTCAAGAAAACTCTCGTTACGTTGTATCCATGTCGACATGTATAACGGAGAGTTTGGAAAACAATGATTCCATCTTATCGTCCAACCGCACCAAATGTCAGCCTAAAGATCTGTTGGTGTTCTCCTTGTTTTCGACTTCCAGCTTTAACTCTATTAGTCTTGTACACAGCCGCCTGACAGTCTTTATTAAGGGAACAAAATACCCCATTGTCTTTTTTGTTGTTTAACATTCTCAGAAACCATTTGCATACAAAATGTTAACGAGACATTCAATTCAAATTAGCTAAGCTTGTTTTCACAAAATGTCTAAACAACGCCTTGACAACATTTACATCATGTCAGAATGTTGTCCTCTGTTTGCAAGATTTGGGTTAAGACAGATTTTATGAAAATAATATTCAAATATTGGAACGTTGCCCCTCCCTAAGAGACAAAGCCAGTACCTTACGTCCTCTTCACTTGCTCTCCCTGGAGGTTTTTCAGACAGGAAATAATCTGGATTCTGTTGACCTAATGCCACAAATTATGTCAATTATGTCACATCATTTCTTTAACCTTGGTTGAGAAGCTCACTTCTTCTGTAGGAGGATTATTGCTCCTGAATCCTTCATTTCAAAACCTGAATAAAAAGTCATTTAGACTCAACATAGATTTTAGTCAGCAATAGATTTTGTTTTATTAACTAAATGTGGCTGTCAACTTCCATTTGGTAGCTTATTCATCATTGAAATATACACCATGTTCTTATTTTAACATGGTTAAATAAGAATCTTAAGATAGGCCATTCAAGCTACAGTTTTTATTTTCTCAGCCATTACTAAGTCAAAATTAAACATATCAAAATGGTACACAAAATGTACATTCTGGATGAATCCTGAGGATATATTCATATTGAATTAAAATCCACAAATAGTAGAAAAAGATGTTCCGTACATTATATGTAGACGTTTTCTTCAAAGTGAACTCTACTCTATACTGTAGTAGTAGTTTTAGAAGAAAAAGGCATCTTTTATTTGTTAATAAGGTTGCTTTGAAAGTAAAACTGTGCCTTCAAACAGGTAAAGTGTGCTACAGCTCATAGCCCATAGAGATTACAAAGGGGAATGTTATAGCAAAAACTGAAATAAAAGCATATGCTGGGTAAACTCAGAATAAGGCCAATATAATCTGCCAATAAAACTCGTTTTTTTTATGATGGATCCATGAAAAGGTCTAACAGTGGTTCTTCACAGCATTAGGAGTCTATGGAGGTCCAGGTAGTGGGGCGGAGTTTATAATTCAACCTCTCTGCATGTGTTCTGACAAACACATCCTCCTCTGACATATTGATGTGGGCTTTAATTGCCTCATAATGAAGAAATCTTGCCACAACCTTAACCACACAGCATGTGGTGTTCAGGTGTAGAAAGACTCGATGAGAAAGCTCTATACTGAAAATGTGTTGCTCCTTTCCATCCTCCACCTCTCCTCTTAGTATGTATGATGAAATAAGGTTTGGGCGGTTAACCACTATGTATTTGGCCATCACCAAAAATGTGATCTCCAATTCAGAATTGGCCCCGACAGAGAACATGTGATGGCGGCTTAACGGCTCCAAATAACATGGGTAATCATGGTGAAATTCTCTGGCAGCTGTAGAGTTTATTTTCTCTGAGCAAAGCAGGAATCAGAGTGCCGTCTAGCACGAATGTTGGCTACAGGATACCCACGTCCTGTCTCTTCTCTGCTGCTCCAGGGAAGGTGATATTGTTGGCCAGCTCCAGCAACTGTTTGACTGCTGCAGCAGCTGTGGAAACAGAGCAGTCATTGAAATCCAGGGAACCACCTGGCACTTCAAGGAAGCTCTCCGCGGCACAGAGGCGCAGTGCAGCTAACAACTCTGTTACAGGCCTCCAGGCGTAAGTGCACCTTGCTGCCCTCTCAAGATGACATTCATCCAAAGAGAGCAACTAAAATATATTGGCACACAGAATGTGGTACTTGAGCATGATGGTTTAATCAGGGTATTTCAAGGTCATTATCATATAAAGAGATCTATGCCACCATCAGACTTCATATTCATTTCCAGAACCAATTATTCTTTGTATGGCACTCATACAGTATAAGGAGTTATTTGTCATTGCAACTGTTAAACAAGGGCATTGCTTGGTTCAATGACAGAGCAGATGTCCAGGGTCGTGGGGACCTGGAGGCCAGAGGTTTGTTTTGTTGCATGTTCAGATTGAGACAGGGGAATCTCCTTGAGGATAAAACCTAGAATTTTCTAACAGGTGTAATATTTAAAGCAACACAAATCAAACTTTGTATATAAACAAATTAAGTGAATCACTGTTATATATAAAACTTAAATTTAAAGTCTAATTTCATCCAACAAAAAAACTGTCCAGCATATGATGACTGGAAATCCACCAAGGATTTGTGAAATGTAAACATTGCTTTTTATTATATTGTGAAGGCCTATCTTCTCGTTGCTCAACTGTATAACAGCACACAAACGTATTCAACGCAAATAGAATATGGGTTTTCTTTCCTGCTGCTCTATAAAGGACAGATGTCCCCAGGAGCCCTCAAACTCCTGTCTCCCTCAAGGTTTGCTTTTCTGAGAAGCTTTTATGTGAAGCCCGATATTTCTTTTCTTTCTTTTTCTCCTGTCCATGGATTTGTGACCATGATGGCCAAGGAATACAAATGTCCCAGTAGTGCACATAGTGGATATATAATAACAGTTAAAGACTAATTGTTTAGTAGTGGATGCTACTAGCAATAAATAGACAAATTAAAAACAAGTCCTGGAGGCACAATAACCATGTTGGATTAAAGTGCAAGATTAAGACTTGAATCCTTATTGAAAGCACTTTAATTGCAGTTCTGAGAAGGATACAAATGCTGGTGTTGATGTATTTGTTTTGAGAGTAAGCCTTTCAGCTACACAAATGAGACACAAAAGCCGCTTTCACACCAAGTACTTTGCCGTACTTAGTGCCCCGGCACTTAGTGCCCCGGCACTTAGTACCCCGGCACTTAGTACCCCAGGGCACTACGTACAGATCGCGTTCACACCGGAATAAGTTCCCTGAGGGAAGATTACGCAAATGAGCCGCTGACGTCACTTCGTCTTCTTCTGCTTTGGGTTTACTGGCAGGCCGCAAACCACTTCACGGCGTATACTGCCACCCGAAGTCCCCGGCCGGAAGTCCCCGGAGTTAGGGACTGTCTTCAATAGAAGCTGCGGGGACTCCCAGCAGCTTCTACTGAAGCCTTCCGAGTAAATCGCCAGAACGCCGACACCTCCTCATCTCCACCGCTCCCATGTTTTTTTTTGTGTTGCCATAACTTTTTCTCTCTCCGTTGGTGCATTGGGCTAATGCTAATGCTAATAATGCTAATGCCACAAATACAATGGCGGCTTCACAAAACTTTTCAGAGTTTTACGGGCCGTGGTTTGCAATTCGCCCAGCCAATAGAAATTGGTACTTTTTTGGTACCACCTCTCTAGCAGGCACTAAAAATGGGGGTAAAAGTTCCCGGCACTAAGTAGCTATACTCTTTTTGGTGTGAACGCGACATAAGTGGTACTAACGGAACTAAACGGGAAAAGTACTCCGGTGTGAACGCGCCTATAGTTAACTTCCTTTGTTTGACTAAGGAGGTCACACTCTTTATGACATTAGTCATCAATATTTACAGTCCCTACAGGGATATCAATCAGTCAAGACTGCAACAACTCTCGCTGCAAATTTGGTGTGATTTATAGTTGATACATACTATAAAGTCTCATTGTCACACTGATACTGTCTTAGTCCCAGTGATAAGAAAAAGCGAAGACGATAAGAAAAGCAGAGCAGCTAAGAAAGATAAAAAACATCAGATTGTAAAATGTTTTTGGGGATTTCAAAAAGTATTTAGCTCTGACTTCCCTTCACAGTTAGTCGTATCATCTGTGTGAGGTGAGTTGGAAATACAAGTGGAATTGAGAGAAATGTGGTCGCATGGTTTCTCCCCTCTGTGTGAGAGTAATTACCATATGGGAGAGACTATGTTTATTTATGTATGAAAAGTCTTGCACCTAAGCTTTGACTACTTGAGTAAATGTACCTCTGGATATAACTCAGCAGCAGATTATATACAACACATTTTAAAGCATTAAAACGCTTACTAAAAGGCCTGTGAGCATTGCTTCAATCATATGTTCGCTATACAGTAACACATTCTGCAGCTTCATCTGGCCATGAGCTGATTTCCGTCCTCTGAAGAGACCTTTAATTTCAGACAGAGAAAGTCTGATCCGCCCGCGTTCATAAATGCTACAGAGGCTGAATGTCCACTTAGAGTGAGGGAGATGTATGTGTGTCTTATAAGAGACTTGATGGGATGAGTATGTGTAGTAATTGTGTAATACTTCACTTTTGCTTTGGTGTCCATAGATACATCCTGGTCTAGAGGTAGGAGATCTGAATTTTTCTTTTGACTTTGGCGACAACAGTGAATGGAGATGCAGCAGCCGATAGCTTCCACAAACTTCCATACATCTGTGTTTGATATGTTGTCTTTTTTTACTGGAGCCATATGGTATTTGACAGAGATACACTCATCAACATTGGAGACAGAGCACAGTGATTGGATTTAAGGCAGCAGACGATCGCCACAACATCTTCTGACCACACAGAGACCAACGGACCAAACGCCATTGAGGGCAGGTCCAGGAGGAGAGGAGCAGAGAGGGTTATAAGTTAACCCAGAAAAGATATACAAGGCTATTCATCTACCCAGCCTACTCATGTCCAATGTCCTGTCACAGGAAAATAAGGCTCAAGCTCACCCAACAACAGGACTGACCACAGGAAAAAGCTTGTATAGAATAGTAGAGTACGACTGCTTTGTATTGTGCAACCCAGTGGTTCCTAATGACAATAAATGACCTTTAAAACTTTTGTTCCTCTCTGACATTGACTCACAAACTGGTTATGTTGTTACAAATTGTGATAGATGTGGCTTATTTTCTCAAATTTTCCACTAATTATTTGCTCTCCGGACTGTATTTTGTACAATGGCCTAGAAGCCTTTTCTTAGATAGTAACGTTGTGCCAACTGAGGTTTATTTGAGTATGTATGCCAAAAATATGCATTGTTCAGTCTATACTTTGTGTATTATGTGCATGCTTGCTTATTTGTTTGTCATGAATGAGATTCTGCACACATGCACCCACACATAGTATGCTGATGCATGTGTGCGTATAGAATGTGTGCATCATAAGATGAGAGTATTTCCTAAGATGTGCAGAAGTGCCACTGTTTACTTAAACATAGCTAACATAACAAACGCTGACTCAGTGCTGAAGGGCACTTTGCAAAGTGCTTTGATGTTGAATCGAGGTGTCCCAGTGTCAACACAAGGAAATCTCAGTGAAGGGAAGCCTCTTAGTTTTCCGTCGCTCTGTAAACACCATGTCAAGGCTGTGCCTGCACATTTCAGACATCAAGGAGTTAGTGTGAGGTGACTCCCGCAATGCAACCTTGTCTCGTTCAAATCCTACAATGTTCCCATTCAGCTTCTTTAATTACGTTTAGAGGGAAATCTATCTTTTGGATCACAGTCAGAGTTTAAATCAGGTGTTAAACGTTGTAAATAAAATAACAAAGCAATAAGACTATTATAGTTACGTTTCAAAAAAACATTCTGGTTTGGCTTAAAATACGTGACTTCATTTTTAAGTTACGAACACACATTTTGAAAAGTCAATGTTGACTGTTTGTTTAACACAGGGCATAAACAGTGGTCTCATTTCAGAAAGTCCAGTGTTTGACCCATCCCCCCCCCCCGACCTAATTCCTGCGCAGACTACAACGGACCAATTCGAAAGTTATCTCAGATATATCAAATCAAATCAAATCAAGTTTTATTTATATAGCACATTTATAAACGATTTTTGATCGAGCCAAAGTGCTGTACATATAAAAAAAGACACTTTACAGCAAATACAACAGCACAGTTTGTTCAGAATATCAGTATGAGAAAAAACGACACCCTCTATCCTCAGACACAAAGAAAATGAAAAATATGTTTACCGCGAAATACCAGGAAACCAGGCTGGCGAATAATGAAGAATATAAATCATCCGGAAAAAATAAAAATGTAATATCGCTCTGTTGGTAATAAAGACAGCTAGAGCTCAACCAATTTTTTTTAAGTTTTCAATTGTCATTTGCAGGCTCCTTAATGCACCTGCACAGTTTGAATGCTAGCTTTGAATCGATGCCTTTACGAGTGGATTCCAGTATCATACCTGGCAACGAGGACACACATGAAACACTTGGTGGCAATAATAAACAAAAGTAAATCAATACATAAAGAACAACATGAAAACAAAGGCAGTCAAGCAAGGATCCTCACCACTTCCTCAATTCCATTTTGTTTACAGTGGTTCTCTCCCTTGCTACTATCTCTGTGTTTTTGGCAAGGATTTGTCAAATTGTACCGCAGAGTCTTCTTGACCTATATTAAAACTATATTATCATCCCTCCACAAAATAAATCACGTCAGGATGCAGGCAGGTTCACAGCTGGGGTCCTTGGAGGGACACTTCACTTCTCTGGCACTCTAGCCTATTCTCCTCTTCCTTTTTCCTTTTACTCACCACCGGATTAATCTCTCTGAGCAGCTCTGTTTAAAAGCGTCCCGGTTTGGGTGACGCACAGCCGGAGTGCTATAAATGACTACGATCCCAAACCATAAACTGTGGCACAAACAAAAGGGTTCTTAGAAGGATTCATTTCCAGAGGGGTTGGTGGAAGGACAGCTAGTCAGACAGAAAGAGAGCCCGGTTATTCAATTCTGGAAAGCATGACTGTTGTGAAGCCCTTTGTTTATTCATTCCCAATAACAAGCAACACAGTGCAGCATGCTGGCTTGTTAGCAGGCCAACACTAAAACATGCTGAACAAGTTGTGAAACATCAGGTACCGTGGACATGTATCATAGAAACAGTTTGTGTCCTGATGTGATGAAGGGACTTTTTATATTGCTCTTGTTTTACTTCCATTTTATTTGCTGCTCGACTCATCCATTATCATCTTTTGTCCATTATTTTGGTTGTTTTATAGACACTTGCAGACCAAATCATTAGAGCCTTGAGTTGCTACTTACTCCTAAATGTACAGTAGAAACAGGTATACAAGCTTCACATTTGCTCTGTCTATTCACATGTTGGGGCACAGAAATCTACTCTGAAAACACAAATACCACCCTTTCCTTATTTATCCGAGATCATATTTTTCCTTTTCCAGTAAGCGGAGACAGGTTCAAGCAGTGAGCGTAATTCATCTTTAAGTTAACAGGGAAAATTCACTTCAAATGAATAGGGTTGGGATGGTCTTCGCTGGTGCAGACACACTTAATGATTCAGGTTGGTCAGAGGAATTTGTTTTACCCAAAATAAATCTTGCTAGATGCCACATTACACTTCACTTAGAGTACACAAATTCACTGTGGAGGCTTTCGATTTGTCTTGTTTTACTAAAGAATCCAATTTCAGTGGGGATATCTTTCTGGTCCTTGGAGCCATTTCCTGTCTCTCTTAATTGTGATCAACCTGTTCTTGTTGATTTTTCCTCTGGCAGTCTACAGAGGCTGTGATATGAAAATATGTTGTTGTTAATTCCCTAATGCAGCTGTTACGGTTTGTTTTACATCTTGCTTGAAAAGAGAAAGATGTTAATAACAGCAGCAACTTCTTACACACCCATACAGACATTCATATCAACACCAGACACACAATTATGAGACCTCATAAAAACCTTATGAAGACGCAAACACTGCCCCCCTCCATGTGCAGTCACAGGACTTGTATTAATAAGCAAAGGTGTTTGTGCTTCTGTGGGGGACATCCGTGCAATTTTTCATGGCGTACTGATGGAGCTGCAGCACCGTCTGAGATCTATTGTCACTCAGATGGTGTTATGACCTCAGCGTCCATTCCCCAAAGGAAATTGGCCTTAATTAGAACAGCAACACATTGGCACTGCCAGCATGGAAGTCTGGCAGGAAAAAGCTGTGTGTCAAATGAAGTTCCTCTTTAAATAGTTTGAGACAAGGAAATGTAGGAGGAACATCTTCTCAGCATTTTATGTACTTTAGGTGTGTGTACTTATGTATGAAAAAGGAATGTAAAAGGATGGGCAGAACAGCAGAAACGTTCCTATCAATGTGTCTTTTTATCAATACATACGGATATTGAAGAGCACAAAATATCATGTAGGAATTTTTGGTTTCCTGTCAAAACATTTTTGTCTTCAGGCAAGGCAAGTTTATTTATATAGCACTTTTCAGGAAAAATTCAAAGTGCTTTACAAAAAATGAAAGACATTAAGAAAATGGCATTTAAAATCAGTCATTAAAAATAAAATAAACATTAAAAGCGTACATTTAGCGTAAATGCAGAGATTGTTTTCCCCTACGTTGGCTCAGATCATCACTCAATACTTTGGTGTGAATCTGAAAATGATTTGGATGTTATGACCCTGACTCTAATCTTTGCTCACAAGCTCTTTGTTCCCTCCCACAGATCTCAACTTTCTTGCTGCCTCATTTACTAAATTAATCTTTTAAATCCTTTGTTTTTCCACAGTTATCTCGGTGGAAAGTTCTGACTGCTGTGGGGCTTTACTTTTGTCCTTTTCAAACTGTCAGCTTAGCTGTTTTTTCTTTCTTTTCTGTATTGGTGGCTAATGGTGCTCATAATAACCTACCAGTTTTTCTCTGTATGCTAAGATGAGAAATGTTGAATATGCCACACCAGATGGCATCAAAGTGTCTTTATGAACTTCTGTCATGAAGGAAGCCAAGGAGTAAACAAATCACTTCATGCTCAGAGTATACAACATTAAAAATAACATTAATGCATACACACATTGTACTGTGTCAGATTAATTATAGTAGTGTGTGTGTGTGTGTGTGTGTGTGTGTGTGTGTGTGTGTGTGTGTGTGTGTGTGTGTGTGTGTGTGTGTGTGTGTGTGTGTCACTATACTCGAAGGCACCATACAATATATTAAGCATATTAAAATTGCATCTCTACCTTTCTGTCTCTCTTGGGAGTGCCAACAGCAAAATGAAAGCAGCGGAAGTGCTTTGTAAATCAATAATACTAACTTAAGCCATTTTTCATTAGATGGTGTGTGTATCTGAGTGTGAATAAGATGAATTTGGTATAAGTGTTTTTGGAAAAGTAACAGAGTAAAGAAAGACAAAAAGAGCGGGGAGAATAAAAGGACACGAAATACAGAAATGCTGTACAATGCTTCTCTGCCATTGCTGTTTTCTCTAAGTGTGTGTAGACATGAGGGCTGATGTTCCCCAAGAGTCTGCCGCATTAGACCCAGGCAATCACACACCATCAGGCCTCTGCACATTAACTGCCTGAATCCTAATTAGATCAATGCCGATGAAGTCACACACACACACACACACACACACACACACACACACACACACACAC
>CALSBZ010042342.1:0-13483 GCA_943591055.1 Gobionotothen gibberifrons | reverse complement strand
TGTGTGTGTGTGTGTTAGGTGTGTATGTGTGTGTTAGGTGTGTATGTGTGTGTGTGTGTGTGTGTGTGTGTGTGTGTGTGTGTGTAGTGTGTTTGACAGAAATACACAAAGCTTCATAACAGGCAGATCAATAGCCTATTCAAGGGTAATGAAACACCAGTCAATATCACCACCCACATTCTGCCTCATAAACTGAGGCAGAATGTGGGTGGCCTTTCTTTCACTCTGTCTGTATGTCTTTCTGTTCTCACCCACTCTTATTTATCTCTAGGAAGATTAAATAATTAAAGGCACAGCCATTATTGCATATTTGTCAAGTTCATGTACAATACCATCTCCACTTTATGTACTATATTGTACCAAGTTAATTCAATAAATTACCAAACAAAGACTTGTTAAATGTTCTGTTCTTTACATCTGGGCAACTTTTGCTACCTTTTTTTGCAGGTATCACCAATAGAAAATGTGGCTATATTGCAATAAATCATTTGAGTATTATAATAGAGATGTACAGGTCACTGGGTTCAGTATACTTAGCTATGATGTCTTACGTAACTCTCACCAAGAAAGCAAATAAATATATTATACTTCATTCCTATAAATATATAATATAAATGAAAATATAAAAAGGGATGACCCAGGACCTTAGACTTGGAGCAGGGTTGGTAATCTCTGCTGTTTGCTCTATAATGAAAATGGTTCCCAAATGGTTAAGGTATACAGATTAACATTAAACGTACAAAGTGGGTTTAGATTTATCATGTAACTGTAAATTAACAATTGATTATGGCGCTACACCACAGTTTGGTTACTTAATAAGATAAATTATCCATCAGCAACATCTGCAAAGTGGAAGCAGGTTGAATCAGAGGATATGTTGCAAATAGAAAATTCAATACTGAACTCGGCAACATGGGTGCCCCCCCCCCCCCCCCCCCCCCCACTGAGAGGCCCAGCCGTGCAGTAACCCCAACTAAGTAACATTGCAGGGCTGAAGCTATCTTCACAGAGTTTAGTGTTTTTATCACGTTGCTTTGGCGCTCTGGATTAATAAAGGAGACGTTTTCACTCAGAGATAGCCCATGTGCATTGATTTCTTTATTAGATCTGAAGTTACTGCTGGTTACAGACACAATACTGAGACAAATGTTTCGCTACTTCTCAGAAAATGTTCATACTGAGCCCAAATGAAGGAGAAGAAAGAGATTATATGAAGCAAATCAAATTAATATGCCATCCATGTGTCGTTGGTACACATGAAAAGTCTCTCGTTTCCTCTCTTATGGGCCCGTATAAATGTGTCTCTATAAAGGTAATTAAACAATGGCACAGCAGTTGTCTTGGCAACCACTTGGAGCAGGTTGCCGTGGTAAAAATAGACATTGTGCCAAGGCGACTAGCTTCCCTTTTCCATTTCCTCGGCTCCTCTCGGTTGTGATATCATTAGTCAGCCAAAAAGGGGTGAACAGGTGCTTCAGCGGTGTTCATTTATCACCTTGCAAAGTGAGGCAATTAGAGGAGTGATTTGAAGAATGACATGCTGATTACACTGTCACATTGCTTACTCGTGGAGTGGGAAGAGAAATACCTGTATGATGTAATGCAATGCAATACAGCAGCAAGATACTGACTTATTCAAATATTCAGTTTTGTTGAGAGTCCTACTTCAGTTGTTTGTGTGTTGACTCTTATTACCTGCATTATGTAATGGTACTGTTTTATTTTTCAATGTTAAGGTTGAATTTGATAATGTGTCAATGCACCAACACTAAAGATGAAGCTTCAAGATGACCACACATTTTGATTAACAAGTTTTTACAAAAGGTTTGGATACATTTTAAAAGACTATGTAAAGTTTACAAATCACATTTGTTCTTCATTTGCCACACCATGCATTTAAGAAATAGCAAATCTTTCTATTTTAAAACCATAGATTTTGTGGATTTTACTGTCTTTCGAGAGTTGACAGGTGCATATTTCCACAAGAGAACAACATAGTAATAACAAAATTGTTTAAAACAATGAAAGCTGTGTTTTTGGTTGCGGCAGCAGCTCTATAGCTCGCTGATTTCAGTTGGTTGAAATATTGACAAAATGTCTCCACCTTTTAGTGACCAAATACAGTTTTTGCACTAAAAGGCTGTCATTAAATTAATCCAGATAAATGACAAACAATGACACATATCCAACGTTGCTATTGTTTATCTGGAGAACCAGAAGTAAGATCAAACAACAACAATTACACAATCTTCAATGGAACAGATGTTTTGTTAAAAAAATCTTTAATATTAACTAATTTGGTGTAAATAACTGAACACACCTCAATAGACACATTTACATTAACAAATACTGTCGCAGGCCATGTGGTGTGCAACAGCAGATTTAATCAGACATAAGTGTAACTTTAGACTGCTCTGATACATTAAGGAAAACTTTCATGTGCTCTCCTGTTAGTTTACTGATTGAACCAACTTGTTCAAGAGTGACTTTGTCTCCTAAACTCCATTTCCTGTAATCACTTGGATCGTGGCAGCGGCAGCCTCTGAGAGCCAAGTGGCACTCTGCCCATGTAGGAGGAACTAATCAAGTAAATAGGGGTTGACTTGTCATTTGTCCAGTCAAAAACCCTGTTGACCTGCAATTAAGGCTCTGTGGAGAAGTCAGAGCCAGGGTTTGATGTTTCACAGCGATGTTTACTGGAGTCACTTACTTAGAGCAATGGGTTGAGATGTGCCAGGGGCTTCAATCACAAAACTATGCAATCATTGTATTGTTTTTATTTTGTTTACTTTGCTAGTCTAAGAATATATGAGCATTCATTCTTTAGTACTTAAAGTAATTAAAAAAGAAGTGCTTTTGAATACAGCCCTATAGCTTACAGCAGGTTATCACTATTTTATAATATAGGTTATTTTTCAAATAAGTATAAGTGGTTTTGGATGGTTGCAGGAACTCTACTACAAGATGTGACTAATTAAGTGATTAATTTGACAAAATATACAGTATTGTATTTGGAGTATTTAAAGAGAGACTTATTTTGACATACACTATAGATACTGAACTTTCCTACAGTATGAATCTTGCCACAAAAAGAGTATATACAGTATAATGTATGGCTTTTGAATGTAATTCCTTGTTTTGTCTTCATGTTATCCATATTTTTGCTGCTCTAAAACTTTAATTTCTGGGAATCAATAAGTGTTATTAAATCTAACAAAATCTTATTTCAACTAACAATAATAATATATCAAAGTGCACTGAGGTTAATAGAAATGGAAGGCATGTTATTTTTTGACTCGAGTTTAGGGTATTAAGAAGGTGTTAGGTTGTGACTTGTCCTTTGATTTTCCTTGTATACCCTTTTAAATCATAAATGCAGTCATTTTAAGGTCACAGTTTTGTGTAATCAATCATGTGTGTGGATCGGGGGGAAAGTAAGTGCTGAAATACCTCATGCTATCATTTAAATACAAAGTATATTTACAGAATACACACAGGGATAGACTCACATATGCAGACTGCCATCTACAAAGGCCAGACCCAGCAGAAGTATTTATAAGCCATGCAGTGAAATGTGTTTCTTGTCTTTATTAGTGGCTTTGGCACCCAATCTGGGCCACCAGTGACAGTGATGGAGCAGTCCATCTCATCCCGGTCGTATAGAGGTGGAGGGTGGGCGTGAGGGAGGGAGCAATGGAGGTGGACTGACCCATATCCTAAGAAAAGAGAGAGAATCATTTCATTACAGAACTCCAGAGAAAGGAAAGAGAGGGAATCAGAGAAACGGGGGGGAAGAGATTCATTTTTATTACAGAACCCCGGAGCAGGAGCGTGTCCCCATGGTGACAGATCGCCACAGCAACTGCCTCTGATGTTCAGTGTGAAGCTGTGAGGCGCTCTGCAGGACGCAGCCCTCTGATTTAGTCAGTTACATACCCAGATATGCTGATCACACACACACACACACACACACACACACACACACACACACACACACACAGTGTAAAGGTTAAAGAGGAACAGAGAGAGTGCTCTATATACTTTCTATCATCTTTAAACACATGTACAAATCCATATAGTAAGTAGGCTATCGTTCTCACACCGTTTCTATACATTTCTTTAATTTGGGAATACATGTCATTATTTTAAAGGTGGTCTGTTTGTTTGTGTTCTCATTCTTGAGATGTCTGAGGTTATAAATTGGGTGCTTTTTCTTTTATTGTTTGCTGTAATAATACTAAACGAAACACAAAAACATGCATTTACTAGACAACCTGCCGATAAGAATGTCTTTACAGTATAATAGAGAATAGAGGGGTTTTTTTAAACCACAACTGACAGGTTTGGCTAAATACACCTTAATCCCTCTGATAAACGGATATTGTGATTTAATGCTTTTCAACAATTCTACCATTGTTGTATGCAGGGCCGGCCCTAGGCACTGGCGAACTAGGCGGTCGCCTAGGGCGCCAAAATGTCTAGGGCCGGCCCTGGTTGTATGATAAACGTTTTCTTAACTCAAGAGAGTGGTCTCAGGAGGATTCTGCATGTAAGCTACACAGCTGTTCAGTCAAAACATGGAAATAGGAAAACCTATTATCCATCAAAGTACAAACAACAACTTGAAACAATCACAAAAGTCATGGGTATTAATTATCACTCCATAATCTTTTTTTCTCCCAACAGTTTCTAAAACAAATTTCCCAATGAACGTTATTGGACTTCTTCCCAACAGGCACCAGAGTAATGGGATTTAATACAGTTTGGTAGAGTTTTTGTTGGGTCCACAGGGGAGCTGATCAGTGTCTGGACTCATTCCCTCTTCCATTACTCTGATCTGTCCCAGTAACTCAACAGGAGGCGAGAGAGTAGGAGCTGCAGATGGGTGAAAATGACAGGAGTAGATATTTATAGCAAACATTACTGTCCTGAGAATATATACAGACTCACGAAAACCTACTTCACAGACACACATGTTCCCACAACAAGCGAACAGGTGACAGCTCAAGGTGTCGAAGTACAACGTGGAAGCAGATGAGAGCAAAACATTTGCTTCTGTATATAAGGTGGTAAGCATGTAAGGTGGAAGCTCTTTTTAAACACCAGGGAAATATTAAACAAAAGAATGCAAATGTAGGAGAAAGTATGACGTTTGTATTTAGATGTGCCAACACATTCGGTTTCTTTTTATTATCACTGAGCAAAGGGGCGAAAAAAAATCCCATATTCACTGACGTCAAGTTCAACTATGCTCATATTTCAGACGGGTATCACCTCATCAGGGTCAATGGGCAATCAACATTTAATTCAAAATGATGAGGTAAATTACCTGCAATCAGTGTTGTGATATTACTGACTGAAAGTTGTCCAATGCTTTAGGATCACCTCCAAGGTCAATGGTTAGGTTGTTAGGCTGGAAGGAACAATCTCCCACTCCCAGAAACAACACAAACGTCATACTTGTCCCAGCAGCCATGTTTCCGGCTCCAGTTCCGGCCCCAGCAGCCTTGTTTCTGGCTCCAGTTTCGGCTCCAGTACTGGCTCCCCAGCCGACGCCAGCCCCCCGTGTCCTGTCGCTGTACCGGCCGACTCCCCGTCTCCTGCTCCGCGTTCCGTTTCCTGACAACACCAGATCCTGTCCTGTTGGGGGTCCCACCGACACGTGCTACGCCGAGGGTCCTGCCGACACCAGCCCTTGTTTTCGTCGGGAACACCTGGCCCGGCAGCATCGTGATTATCCGGCAGACACCTGTTTTCCGTCCGAGACCCCCACCATGAACTCTGCCTTGCCCCCGGGCCGTCCGCCTGAGACCACCTCCTGTTCCTCTGCCTTGCCTCTGGGCTGTCGACCCAGACCCGTCCTCCGGACCCCCTCCACCCACCCTTTTGGAAATGTTGGACTTTGTTTTGGACGTCTGGAATCCGTCCCTTGAGGGGGGGGGGGGGTTCTGTCACGATCTTGGTGTTATGTCACGGTTTTAGTGTTGTCTGTCTGGTAATGGGTTTTGTTTTGCTGTTCTGTTCAGTCTCTTGTTTTCCTCCTGTGTCTGATTGTCTAATTATGTTCACCTGTTGCCCTTGTGTTTCTGCCTCCCTTACCCAGCTGTTTCTCGTCCCGCGATTACCCCTCTCTGTATTTAATCTTGTCTTTCCTGTCTCCCTCCATGTCAGTCACGGTCAGTTTTGGTATTATATCTCTTCCTTGTGCTACTATGTGTTTTATGCTATGTAATTTGCCATCAGCTTTTGGAATAAAGCTCGCCTTTTGTTTATAGACCTTTTACCTTTTTCTGCTTTTGGGCCCTACCTTTTCCACGAACTGTAACAATACTTTCTCCTACATTTGCATTGTTTTGTTTAATATTTCCCTGGTGTTTAAAAAGAGCTTCCACCTTATTTACAGAAGCAAATGTTTTGCTCTCATCTGCTTCCATGTTGTACTTCGACACCTTGAGCTGTCACCTGTTTGCTTGTTGTGGGAACATGAAGTCTCTGAAGTAGGTTTTCGTGAGTCTGTATTGAAAACATTTTGAATGGTCAAAATAGCCGATTCGTTCTGTTCCCCTATAAAAAAAAAAAAAACACGAAGAGAGAATAAAGCGCAACGGAAGAATTAACTCAATTTGAATTTATTTACAATTGAATAAAGTCTCAAAAGAAAACCTAAAATCTCCAACTGAAACTACTTTTTCCAAGAAGAATTTATATTAGTATATTCATTTCATTATAGGCAACAAAATGATATTGACCGTTATCTTGGCCAAACGTATTCAAGTTTGAACATTTCTGGAAACATTTGGGATACTAAAACTGCACACCTCAACAACATAATTCTAGTTGCTTCAAGACAATGTAATACTTTGATATGTGCATTTTTAGTGGTAAGGTATACAGCAGCTATATGTCTGTGCACACAAACACATCTGCTCTCTCAAGGTCATCCCTCAGAGGATGAAGTCATTACAGTTCATTCCACTATGAAACATGTCCCAGTCTTTCCAGAGCAGACTCGCTATGACCTGCCGCTCCACAATAAATACTCCAGCCACCTTCTCGACTGCAATTCCATTTAATAACCTTTTCCCAATCTAGACTGCAGCTCAAGCACACAACCTCAGAAACCTCAGCTGTATACACAGTTCCTTTAGTAACTCAAACACACTAGATACCTCCTCCTTTTTCAATGTGTCCAAGAGAAAAGTGGGAAAAGACGAGGAACTTTAAAGTGATGGACTTATATTGGTTTAAAGAGAGACAGAAGCTATCAAGGGAAATGTATTTAGGTTTGGTCTTGAAACTGCTGCTAGTATACAGGCTCGGTGAAAGGTGGATGTTCAGCCCCCTGCATACTGAGGAACAACGTTTTTGTTGATGTTAAAGGTAAAGGAAAAATAAACAGAAATACATTTTCTATGTACAGATTATACAAACCAAGCAATTATGTTATACATGCCAATAACGTTTGTTTTTGTTTCCTTTTGGGGGGGGGGGGGGTACTATTTCGAAAGCATATAAAAAGCAGGAAGTGTACATCATTTCAAAGGGAGTAAGTCATTTATATGTGTCCTATAGCTAATTGTACAAGCACACAAACTAGATGTATATTGTCATTGTTTACAAGCCTGGAGCTGAAAATATACACACGTTATTTTACAATTTGTTATCTTTATTGCCGAATTGATGTTTTGTATGTGTTTTCATATGCAGAAGCTCGAGGCAAAGAGTTTATTTCTTCACATTAGGGCTAAAAGAGTCATAAATATAAGTACAGAAATTGCAAAGGAGATGTCAAAGTGCTGATTCTTGTTAAAACAATGATTCCCATTAAAACAACTGAAGCAAATAACACAATAAATATAACCTATAAAACTCCAATAATAAAAAAGGAGGGAGTGTGTGCGCATGCGTGCCCTGAATGTAAAAAGCAGATGATACAATGCTCTGTTTCTGTGGTGAGGCTGTGCCAGCGACATGAAGGAGAAACAAATCTAGAGGCCACGTCTCACCTCCTGTGTAGAATTGTTTTAGTTGTTTTGAGAAGGTGTGGCAGCAAAGAGAGGGGAAAAGTTAGAGCAGGATAGAGTAATTGAAATGCCAAATGGATATTTTCATCCACTATTGTCCTCCCACTTTCTCAGACACACACCCGAGGTTTCATCTCTCCTTCCTGCCGGTCTTGTCATTACTGTATTGTACTGATTTTATCATACAGCACAGTTTTAATTTATTTATATTAGTTGACACAATGGTAACTCACATTAACTATGATTAACTCACACGTATTATATCTCCCTTTCTCCCTTTTGTACACCCTTCATAATTTTGTATGTGTCTGCTACACTCAGCAAGTGCATACGCACTCGTCCCTTCTCTTCAGTCGGAGTCGTTCTCCAGTGGGCCGACCTCCAGCCAAGGTCGCCTTGGTGACATGATGAAGAGCCCGGCTGAAAACATTTAGCCAGCTTCATTACTCCCCTTCCTGGTCCCTTGTGTGAGTGTCTTTGTGTGTGTATAAGTGTGTGTTTGTGTGTATATGTGTGTGAGTCTGCACTATGAAGTGATTAACAGAAGAAGGCTATCAGAGCAGGACAGAGTAGAGGGTAAGGGAGCACAGAAGGGAGGGAGAGTGGAGAAAATACGGGCTAGCTCTGTCTATATCTGTGTGTATGTGTGTGATGATGGTGGGTTAGTACATTGGAATTCAAAAAATCAAAATCAAAACAACACATTAATATCTCTTTGTAGCATTTTAAAGGCCTACGCTAGTGCGGCTGTACACTAGGTGCACCTGTTTCAAATGTAAACAGGCCATTAAATGGCCATTGTTCACACAACTGCTTTAATGCTTAAAAAGGTAATACGGCAACAGCAATCATGCGAATAGATTGAAAAGGCAGACACCTTCAAACCCTTATCTAGGACGCTGATACCTTCTGATAACGAACATTTACCGGGACGTTATCATCTTATGCAGGTGCCAAGAAAAGGAAGGTGAGTTTGTCATTTTAAAACTGCAAGGTGAGCCTCCAAGAGCGGTATGGGAGGGTTCGAGGGGGAGGCGTGGAGGGAGAGAGTCATGAGGAGTCATAAAAACATGTCAAATGTATTCCTTGTAGTTTGGCCACTGTTTCAGCCCCTTTATCAACACAATCAGCCGCTGAAACAGCACATGGAAGCAATTAAATAACTCTAAGGTTTACTGTCACTTACTCTGTGTACAAACGAGAGCAACACATTGACTGCCTCCGAGTACTTGAAGTGTGTGCCGTTGTCGCCATTTGACCGACTATCACCTCTCACCGCTCTTGGCAGGCTCTTGAAAGTAGTGTTTACACCCTCTGCTCTGCCCTCTGCCTCCGTCCGAGAAGAAGGAGTTCAATCAGAGTTAGCCTATTACTTTGGTGGAGAAGCCAATCTTCTTACAAAAGAAACAAGAAGCTAAGGGGCAGACCTGTTATACTCAAGCTCATGGGAAGTTCCAGAAGTAATGAAAGAGGTGATCATGATATCATCTTTCGGAGGCCTATCTTGGATGAGCTTCAATTTGGCTTTATGGTGAACATACAAGCAGAGAGCAACATACGCATTATGAATTAAAACAATGAAATCCGTTGGGCATACCTGCAGATATTGTAGACAACTCAGATTCGGGTTATCCATCTCTACCAATGCTCGACAGGACTTAAGGGAGCAGGTGGTGGAAAATAAAAAATCTCTCTGAAGGGAAAACTGCAGTCATCCTTCAAATTCAGCATGGGTTACACAACCAGCTAGGGACATGTCGTGTGTGCAGGTGCATGTTGGGAGTGAATCATAGATGATATGTAGGGAACATCTCCTGTTCTTTTTCCTCTCTCTCTGCACTGTCCCCAGCGAACAGATAATGTCACAGCCTCCGAGAGGATGTTTTCTTTACGGTCGCACAAAAGCTTTCAGAGAACATTAGCCAGTGTTTTACTTTGGTTTGGTGAAAAGGCTGATTGAATTTTCTTCTGATGCTACAACGCTGTGTTGCTGAGGCACAGGATGATTGCTGGAAGATAAAGAAAGAGGAAGAAATGAAATGAATTCTGTCTTGACTCCAGGAATTTGACCCTTTCCTGCATCTGTGCATTTACGATCAGCCCTGATCGTTATCTCCCGTAAGGAACGTGATAAGGCAGCTACATGTTGATACAATACGTTTTACGACTTGATCTGGTGGAAGTAGGAGTTATACAACTCTGACAACGCTGGCTTCAAAAGCACAGCAGGGGGTCAGAGACAGTCTCCAGGTATCAAGGCCCATCCCCAATATGTTGATTATTGACTCTCTGTAAACTAGTTAAATGGTCTACCAAGACAGAGGCTGATCAGAATTGACATGGCAACCCACCCGTGCAGTCAGAACTTTTGGCTGCTGTGACTTGTGATGTGAATTTCTCCGGCCGATACTTGTATTAAATATCAGTGTTTGACATCAGAACTCCTGCTCCTCCTGTGTCTCCTTCATGAGTCGGTGACTCCCACTGCATTGCTACACAGAAGTTTCCCTTACAGTGACAATGGAAAATGCTTTTTTAGATCACTCGCATATTCTCACATACTTCATCTCTTCATGTCACTTTAGTTCAAAGATCATTTTGACACTCTTTAAAGATGGTGGAGGTATTCTTCTTCAACATCCCTCCTCTCTGATTTCTTTATGCCATAAACCTTATGTAGCTTGTTGCATCATGGTTATTCCAATTGGGTGAAAGACTGTATTACCCTTAATGCTCTTACTATATAGCCAGGACCCTGTGACCTTGCAAATGAATATGTTCAAAGGTAATTACCCAGAACCCTTCAATGTGTGATTAATCATTATGAGCCAGGGAGAAGTAGTGCTGAAATGAGCCCTGCATTCGTCACATGTATAATGAATGCATGTAATTCTCGATCCTGAGCCGGGCCTACATGTACATTAATCAAGTTATCATCAATAATTTCTGTATGACTGAATACATTACCTCAGAGAGACAGGAGGGGTTTGAGCCTTCTGCCTTCAACATGGTCTGTGTCATTGAGACGTCGCTCCTTACTTAATACGATCACCTGTATGAAGTGAAAGAGAGCAGGCCACAATATGCCATGTTAATGAGGACATTTGCATGGGAGCCATGAAGAGGTTTGCACGGCTGAAAGGATTGTTTTCAGAGGATGTGGCATGGATGACACTTTCTGTGATTTGTTTTTAAGTAGTAAAACAGGAGACAAGCTCAGATTCCTTTCCTTGCAGCATTTAAGGCCACAGGCATTTATCAACATGAGACCTCTGTGCTTCGAAGCTGTCATTGTATACGAATGTAAACTAAATATGAGAAGTGGCACAGATTGTGTTGTCAAAGCCTAGCGCTATATATTATGATCCCTGTCAGATAGAGTAACACAGTCAAATTATATATTTACCTATAATTGTATTGGGAACATGGCATAACGTGGTTTTATATATTCCAGCTGTTTGTCACATCTTTTTGATGCCGGAAAGACTTCAGAAAAACGATACACCTGTGCATTCGTGCTCCTGGCTCCTCCTCTCTGCTTGAGATTTTAGGATTTGAGGCATCCTTTAAGCTGGCTTGAGATCAATTGTATGGTCACAGGCAGGAGGACGGAGGAGAGGAGACAACGATGCACAAAATAGAGACAATTATTGTCTTCAGTTCGTTTTCTCTCACTAAGCTGTGAGCTATAGCTAGCACAGTACACAGCTAGGAGGCTACACCGTGAATCTGACAAAAGGTTTTCTAGTGATTGCTGTGTGCCATTTTTGTCTTTAGTTGGCTCATTAGCGCTATTCATGTACATGTCGCCATTTTAAAGTCTCTTGCTGTCTTCATCACTTGCTTTGATTGGGCCTAATGAGGCTCATCAAGGCTGCTTATAGAGGCCTGGCCCCCTATGTGTGTGTGTGTGTGTGTGTGTGTGTGTGTGAGTGTGGATTCAGTCCTCGGTAGAATTCCAAGGATCCTGGACATTGGAACAGTCCTTCGGCGGGACTCGATGACGTAGCATCCTTGAAATAGTGGCTCTGGAGGAGCCTTCCTCGACATTGAGAAACACCCAGTACATCAAACACTTATAATACTGTGTCCCCTCCAGCCTTTGTTGTTAAATCCCTTATGCTCACCAGAAGACATCTCCTGTTTTGATAAATGCTAAATCAGACTAAGTTACTTTACATAATGATGAATATTTGACCCTGTCATTTGTTTTTTGGTTCGATGGTGATTCCTTGAAACAGAAAGATAATGTGAAATGTATTTGTTGCAGGTAATAAATAAATCATGGCATGGGGGGAAAGTAAAGATCAGCTAAATGTCACCCACACTCTTATTTTTTGAATGGCACAAATGCTGTACATATATAGTTCCCATTAACTTAGTTCAGTCAGACAACTCACGTGTTCTTAATATGTTTATTAGAGCAGCATATAGTGAGTTTGGCGTCTAGGCCTCTAGGCTCGGGCCTCATCACTCTAGATTTACATAGAACATTGAGTGATGATTAGATACTGTAACTATCCCCCGAAGCCTACAGGTGGAAGCTGGGGTGGTGGTGCAGGCAAGCAGCACGTGAACGCATCAGCAATGTGACAGCGCCGCAGCATTAGCGAGGCAGAGGCAGGCAGATCAGGCAGCTTAAATAGAGCGGCAAGTTAAGGAGATTGTGTTTGGTTGGTTGTAAGAGAGACGCGTCAAGTGTTAATGTATCATTGGTGCTCGAGTTGACTGCTTCGCCCCATTTAATGTCGGACCCTTATTCTCCCAGTGGCTTTAAAAACAGTATCAATGTTATAAATGATGTCACAATATCACATTTACCCTAAGAATAATATTTAAAAGAGCTGTAATAATACATTTATGTGAAAAGGTAAAGAAGAAATACTGCATTATAGTCAATATATTACATCAAAAACACTACACTCTCCAAATGTGATGAACAACTAAAAGTAGAGTAGCTCAGCACAAGGCACTAGTTTGCTGTTGTTTTTTATTTACCTCTGTTTGTTCAAACTATTATAGCATCAGTGACTTTGGCTATTTTTCTAAAATGAGCTTTCCCGTGTCTTCTGTAAAATATTTACTGGCTGCAGGATTAGCAGTAGAGGAAAGCATCTACAGTCTGAATCCCCTGTGGGAATTGTTGTCCTCCATGCACTGTTTTGCCTTTGAAGGTTATTCAGTATCAGATGGCCTTTAAAGAGGGCGCTTGTGTAGTTGTGTGTGTGAGAGAGAGTACCCTGTGTGTGAGTTTACTGTATAACCATGGTAAGGTTAAGCAATATTAGAAAGGTCCAGAGTGTGGAGCTTCTTATCTTTATTCTGAATAATGCAGTTGTCCCAGGGTCTCGAGAGCAGTCAGACCCCCTCACGCTTTCAACACACACACACGCACACGCACACGCACACGCACACGCACACGCACACGCACACGCACACGCACACGCACACGCACACGC
>CALSBZ010042340.1:0-20037 GCA_943591055.1 Gobionotothen gibberifrons | reverse complement strand
ACATAGCAGTCACTCGGTAGTATATTCCCCTTAAAGCCGCCGGGCTTAAGGGGGATGGCTTTTCGGGGTGTTCCCGGGCCTACACATAGCAGTTTCATTAGGTAGCATATATAGGTAGTATATTCCCCTGAAAGCCGCTGTGCTGGGGGGGGGGATGGCTTTCGGGGCGTTCCCGGGCCTTCACATAGCAGTCACTCGGTAGTATATTCCCCTTAAAGCCGCCGGGCTTTTCGGGGGGATGGCTTTTCGGGGTGTTCCCGGGCCTACACATAGCAGTCTCGCTAGGTAGTATATTCCCGTTAAAGCCACTGTGCTTAGGGGGAATGGCCACATGGCAGTTCGCCAGGCCTTCTACTTATCAGATTTACATCACCAGCGTCAGGCTCAGGCTATGCAGTTTTGGGGGATAGTATCTAATCTCCATGCAGTTTTGGGGGTTAGTTATTTGATCATCACTCATCGTCCTATGTATATCTCGAGAGTGATGATGCCCGAGCCTAATCGCCAAACTCAAATATATGCTGCTTCTAATAAACATGTTAAAGAAACACGTGAGTTGTCTGACTGAAATATATCAACAATAAACAACATCTTGCATTTTTTTTCACAAAATACGTCTCCTTGCAGTATCAATAGTAATTCGGCTGACTTTTATATTTGATCCAATTGGTAGATAGGTTATATTTACACCATAACGGTGCACAGCTGATAGAAAAGGACTTGTCGTTTTTAAAGATATTACTGATTTTCTTTGAATATAAGAATGTAAATACTGAGTTGAGAGAATAGTCAGGGGATTTGGGTGATGGGAGACACATCTATGGAATCACAATTTCAATAGCTTACCATTAAATTACGGATATGCCTTTCTGTCTGTGATGTTTTACAAATCAGATATTAATGTGTAGAAGTAAAACATGAGAAATAGTATAGCAATGTGACGAAGGTAACTTCGTCACTGTGGACTGACGGCTTCGGGCCTTGTAACATTGCACATGTGGTTTGGTTTGGGGGTGTTCCCCAAACCCGTTTTGTCTGTTGCTCCTGATTGTGTTCACCTGGTGCCCTGTGTTGTCTCCTCCCCCCCTCACCTGTGTCTAATTGCTCCCCCCCCCACCTGTGTCTAATTGCTGATTAGTGTGTGGGTATTTAGGTTCTGTTTCCCTGTCTGTTTTGTTAGGTAGTGTGTGTGAGATCCTGGTGGCTGTAGGCTGTGCTCAAGGAAACAGCAGCATTGATTGAAGCTGTCTGTCATTGTGTTCATGCTTTACTAAATGCCCACACCGGGTTGTATTTTGGACGTTCTGCCTCTGCCTCCTTGCTCAACGGTCAGCTTCACAAGCAATATCCTGTAAAACTATGTAAAAAAAAATAAAAAAATCAAGTTGAAAGAGAAAAAGTGGGCGGTGGTGGCGAAGTCGATAGGGACTTGGCTTGGCAACTGGAAGGTCACCAGTTCAAGTCCCGGCAAGACCAAGTGCTACCGAGGTGTCCCTGAGCAAGGCACCGTTCCCTCCCCACGCGCTGTTCAAAATGGCAGCCCACTGCTCCTAACACTTGGATGGGTCAAATGCAGAGAAACAATTTCCCCTCGGGGATTAATAAAGTATATCATCAAAACATGAATAAAACTACACATCTTCAGATGTTATACATACATAAGTGTCCTACACTAATAATACAAAGTTATTATTAGTATGCTGTGTGTACCTTGTGTGCACCGCCTAGTGGTTAAAGCACGTTATTGAATTATTATTTTTGTTGAATAATGTTATTTTTGTTGAGTAATGTTATTTGATGAATGCATACTTTCATAGGGGGAAAGTAGAAGGTCAATGATAGAAATATAGAATATAAAAAATCAAGAAGATACTGTAAGTGATCTCTAAAACAGTTTAGTGCTGGATGTAGCCTACAAAGATATTAATAGGAGGATGTGCAAAACAGACAAACTAATTAACCTTTATTAAACATTAAAGAATACTTTAGGTTAAGGTCTTCTTTCAAATAAGAAAAAAGCTTTGGGGGTATCTATCTACAGATAAATATTAAGCCTGACAAAGTACTTAACGTCTAATATATAGCTTTCCTGCTATGTTGAATATGTTGAAGCACTTGTTTTAACTGATATTATACACATTAATTATACTCTTATGTATGTAGATAGTATAAGAAATGTGCAGAATTTGACAGTTTAATGGTGCAGGTATACACACATATTGATAGATGTCTTGTAATGCACTGTTGAGGAACCTGTGACCCAAGTTTTTCATTCATTGCATAACTACACCGTAGTTGTGTATATGATATGTCAATGAACCTTAGGAAATCTTGAAAGGGATGTGCAAAATAGCAATTATATACAGTTTTTAATTAACTATTAGTAGAGAATAACGAGTAATGTTTAGTCTTCTCAAGCACCAACTATCAAATATTTCTCCTGATTGTTGGCACTTGACAATCACCTTTCCCTGAATTGTACTCAGGTGTAACTAAAGTCTGATGTAAGGGTTGTTTATATTTCACTTCATTAATCAGAATCTGCAAAGTAACTAAAATAAATGTAGTGGAGTAAAAATACCAGGTTAACCTCTGAATTGTAGTGGAGTAGAATTACAAAGTAACAATGAGCTGTCATGTGGGTATATATTAATGCTGCCCATTATGGATACAAGCGATTTTCA
Source organism: Gobionotothen gibberifrons (assembly GCA_943591055.1). Lineage (NCBI taxonomy): Eukaryota > Metazoa > Chordata > Actinopteri > Perciformes > Nototheniidae > Gobionotothen > Gobionotothen gibberifrons. The sequence continues at coordinate 17,353 of CALSBZ010042340.1, read as the reverse complement.
CCCATTTAGTAATTACATGTTTTAAATTTGTACACACCAATGTGTTTCCTATCGCCTAAACCTCCAGGGCTGTACACAGTTTAATACTGTCAACTTCTAATTTTGGGAAAAACGTCTTTTAAAACTACAATTCCCAGTAGAGACGTGCCATAGAGAACATGTTGTGAAACACAATAGCCAGCATGTGTAGTTCTGGGGGGGGCGTTCGAGTCCAGTTTTGAATAGTCTGCCGTGGTTTCGTTCCATTTCAAAGAGCTTGACACTCGGCGTAACCTTGGCGCACGACCACTCCAACATCCAATCCCAGAGCTTGAAGATTAATCATGGGGTTTGTCAACGGGACTGTAGTCCCAAACGATATCTGGGGATTATGGGTAGTGTCTTCGGCCATCCTAAACTGAATTTTTTTTTGGATATCATATCGCATTAACAACACCACATCTGGCGTCACAGAGATCTTCTGTTACTGTCCTTTCTTCTTAGAGGAAGTACAGAAACACGTAACTCTGCATTTGTTTTAATGTTTGAGGTGCAATAAACGACACAGCAGCTTCTTGGCATGTTAAAACTATTATTTTCTGCCTCGCTCATGAGAGTAACAGCTGGCGAAATTACAGCCTCACCTACTGATTTCAAATGTGTGCTCTAAAATGATATTTATAAATGACTATTATCATTATTATAAGCAAGACAATAAATGGCAAAGATATGTAGAAAATAAACGTGTTTAAGATACGTTCATAAGAAACGTAACGTGGGAGAAAATATGTTTCTAGAAGATATGTAGAAAATAAACGCATTTGAGATACGTTCATAACTAACGTAACGTGGGAGAAAATACGTTTCTAGCTAAACGTAATGGAGAATGCAGTTTAGTTCTGTTTAAACGTACTTTTTAGGAGACAGGGTTGCCATAATACATTCTGACGAAAAATACAAATTATTATGAATACAAATAAAATAAAAGAAGCCTCCTGTGAGTTACTACAGTACAAGCTATAAAGTTGATTTAAAAAACGTTTTATAGAATAAAAACTCACTGCTGGACGTTGTAGAAATGCGTGTGTGCACCACGACAAAGGAGCCTCATTCACTTTACATTGGGGTTGTTTGCGTGGTGCAGACACATAAATGCATCAGTGTGAGTCACGCATTCTGGTGAGATCAGGTTGGTCTGAAAGCAGAAGTCCAGGGCAAATAATTGCAAGTCTCTTCAGTGCGCATGTCACATATTGAGATGCATTGTGGGACATGTAGTTTATGGACAACGTGCTTCTGTAAATCGGCATGTAACCGTATAATAAACGTAGTAATTTCTTTGCAAGCTCTTGCGGGCCACACAAAATGAAGTTGCGGGCCGGATTTGGCCCCCGGCCTTGAGTTTGACACCCCTGCTCTAGATGATAGGAAAGGAGGTTTCAAACTTCCTTTATAACCTCCTTTAGCTTAGGAACCACTGGACCTCCCTTTACGAAAGGAGAGGAGAAAATGCTGCCCCACAATGCCTTGCAGCCGCAGCATTTACCGCCACACAGCAGTCGGCCGTTCACGGAAACAACCGATTATGACCGAGAAATTATATCATGAAAGTTACGGTGCTTATTAAGCATTTTAAAACGTATGTGGTAAGTTGCCAAAGTGCTTTGTTTTGAACGTTCATCAGTATTATAATCAAAAAGAGAAATATGAATGTTAGTTTTTACTGAAATTATCAAATAAAGTCAACATTTCAAAGTCTTTACTGAGCTGTGTGGGGTTTGTTCAACTTTTAAAAGATGTTTGAATGGTGATATACACAGTGATAGATGTTAAGGACTAACGTTTATAATAAATACATTTGTATTGATTTTAAGATATTTTCATAGTTCATACGTATTGGGATCATTTGTATTAATATGGACCGGCGGGAGAGGGTGACGAGCATAACTTTCACTTTCCTTTTTTATTTCAATTCCAACTTTGGTCATGAAGAATATGTTTCTTTGTTGTCCACGTTCATAAAGCATAAAGCCACAGCATCAGAGCACGGTGCAGAGTCTCTAGATGAGTTTACAGTAGGGGTGTAACGGTATCCGTATTCGTCCCGTACCGTCACGGTTCGGCACATGCAGTCACACGGCGAATACGCTTTTTTTTACGAGTGGGAAACAAGTCTGTCACTCAGGGCAGTATCCACTTCACTATATATAATCCAGGGGGCGGTATTGCACCTAAAAGCCAGCCGCCCGTAAATAACAAATGAAGAACAAGAACAAAACACAACAAAACGAACACAATACATGAAGAAGAAAAGTTAGCAGCTATGGCGAGTTCACACAACACACAGGAGCTAGAAGACCCACCTGCTTCTTTTAAATCAGCTGTGTGGGAACATTTCGGGTTCCCTGTGGACTACAACAATGATGGAGTGCGAGTTGTGGATCGGGTGAGGACGGTCTGTCGGCGTTGATCGACAGCGGTGCGGTATGCTAGTGGTAACACGTCAAACATGCTCAATCACATCCGAGTCAGTCTCAGTCCCCAGCGAGAGGGTTTTCTCGACAGCAGGTGACATAGTTACCGCCAACAGATCTGCCCTCACTACTGACAACGTAGACAAACTCATCTTTTTGAAGAAAAACTTGAAAATAGAATAAAGCTTGAGTACCTTTAGTTAGGCATAATGGCCTCACACACTCACAAGTTAATTACACATGTTAGACATTGCTCCTAAAGGTACAGATTTTATTTAGTTTTATATTTATCATTTTATTTATTTTATATTTTGACATCAGGAGATGTTATACAGTTCTGTATTGCCTTTTATTGATTGTGATTGAAACACTTTCTTATTATTTATTTTTATATTTTCAAGACATTCTTTTTAGTTGTACAGCTTATTGAACCTTTTTGTTTGACATCAGCCATTATAAATATGGCCATCTGAGTGTGTGTGTTACTGTTTGTGGTTTTGTTTTTAACTGTGTAGTACAGTTAATGATTCCAAATGTTAGAGTTCCCTATTTTCATACCAAAACTTGCACTACTGTTAGCAAAAAAAATTATGCATTTCGGACTTTTTTTAGCTTTTCCTTGTTGTACCGAAACCGTACCGAACCGTGACCCCCAAACCGAGGTATGAACCGAACCGTGACTTCACTTCGTGACTTCGTGACCGTTACACCCCTAGTTTACAGTAGTCCCTCGTTCTTATTAAACATCCATGTTGTAGTCCGCTGTATAGAAAACTTTACTTTCCATAGTTTCCCCACAGCAGCAGACGCACATTCATGACGTCCGCTGGCGCATCATAAACACGTCGGATACTTCTCCTAAGTCCTTTTTAATTCTCCTATCCACTATCCCTTAACCCCATGATGTTTCACTCAGAGGTCAAGGAATAGACGATAGGGTTAGACCAGGCATGGGCAAACTAAGGCCCGCGGGCCATATACGGCCCGTTGGGCTTTTGAATCCGGCCCGCCGAATATTGGTACAAAATTGTAAAGACCGCATTCATTTTGCCTTTTTCCTGCAATACCTGGCATTTCAGTTGATTCCACTAGATGGCACACTCTAGACACAATTTACCTTTGCTGGAGTCTGGCCTATTCTCTCAGCTGGCCCCACTCGGCAACCCGGCAAGATCGGCGAATACAAGTTGTAACAAGCAGTAGCGCTGAGCAAAGTGACTAGAACGCGACCACACACTTATAAAAACACTTATATAAAGTCAGGCAACACTAACCAGGCTTAGTGTGATTCTGTTTATTTTACCTTACTTTAATAACCATCCGTTCACTGTTATTGACCATTGTGAAGAGGCTGACGTTTTCCTTTTGTTTTGTATTATTGCAACTATCGGATGGAATCAATACATGGGCCATCACAAGTAAAATCATAACGAAAACTACGGCGGTAAAATATGCGTGTAGAAAACGGCTTATGCCACAATATGATAGCAACAAGTAGTCAAGATAGTCTGATTAGCTAACATCACCTGTAGAATGCCAGAGAAACTTTCATAACAGCGTTGTGATGCCAAACAGCTTTCAGACTAAAACACATTCACTTATGGGGATGGGGGATATTTATCAGCTGCTTGTGTGACAGTCAGACAATGAAAACTTTACAGCGGCCGCTGCCGCGAGTTAACAGGAGAATAAACTCTGGTAGACGAGCAGCACTGCAGCGGGCGGTAATGCAGCTGAACCACATTAATAAACAATGCACCATGGCACTCTGGAGAAAGGTATAAGGTTGGAGAAGTAGTTCTTTCATTTAATCTGGCTTCGTATAATTAAAAACTACCCGACGCAGTCCTCTATTGATGTTGTTGTGAGCGGTGTTGCGGAGAAAATCAGCGACGTAAAACGCTGTGTGGGTCATAAGAAGGCACGTAAACGGTTACGTCATGACGCAAACGATGACGCAATGACGCAATAATTCACCTTTGAACCTAATTCACCTTTGAACCTGCATCTGTAACAATGAGTGGACCAAAGAAAAGAAAAGTCAACATTGAGTGCCGAGTGTATGAGGAATGGACAGCTACATATTTGTTTACTGATCTACTACTGGCCCGGCCCGTCTGTCAAATGTAAAACTCATAGTGGCCCCCGAGCCAAAAGGTTTGCCCACCCCTGGGTTAGACGTTAGGAGCTGATTTTTGGATTATCCGACCGCAACCATGGAATCACATGTACACACACGAACGAGAGCAGAACGCTCTCTTTCTCTCTGTTCACGGTGCTGTGAAGACTTGCCTGTTTGTTCGAACCAACAATACTTTATTCAATTACTCATTTGAACCTTCAGAGACTCCATTAGTCTCCTTTTAACTTTCTCCTGTCTGCGAAACAAAGAATACATCTTCATTAGCAATAATAGTGAATCATGTTATATGTTTTAATTAGTTGTTTGTGAATAAAAAAAACGTTCTGGAGTTCAAAGACAGTGAATTTTGGTACAACATTTGGTCTGGTCATAAGATAAATAAGTCTAAATGATACCTAGTTTGCTTTTTTTATTGATGTATAGCAAGGCAATTGTTTGCTAACGTGTTAGCCTCAACATTAGCCAAGTCTGATACAGTATATTTCCGTTGTTAGTTATCATGTTTTTGTGTTTCTTTTACATTTCTACATAATGTTTTGTAGTTAAAGATGGTAACTGTTGGAGCACCACCCAGTGGCGTGGTTGAAGGTTCGACTCTGCTCCGCGCCGATCGTCTGATGAGTAGCCTTTTCAAAGAAAGGACTTGAACATCGAGGTCTGAGATAAGCAATAAGCTGATTTTAATTGGTAAAAGCAACAATACAAAATACAGAGTACTCCGGGCTCAATTCTGCTACCGTGTGATATACGTTATACGTATCAGGACAGTAAGTCAGAAGAGAGTGTTGATATTGAACAGCTTACATACAAATTCTGTGGGAGGAGTTGTGTCGGTTGCTCCTCCCTTCATATCTTCTAATTGGTTGCTCACTCCTGGGCGGGCCCTAGGCAATGAGTCAGCAGTTGTTGACTTCGTCTGGTCCGTCCCCTCTCCTTACAGTGTGTGTGTGTGTGTGTGTGCCTGTATCCTATAGGAATGTTTCACTTCAAACTACTCCAAAATGTTGTGGCAATTTACAGGTATAGTTGATCAATCATTATTTCATTGTACAACAATCAATAATAACTAGGAAAACATTACCTCTGCTCTCAAGCAGTCCTACACCCATGCTTCCAAGGAGTAGACATTTTACAGAACGCACATACATTTCCTAAACAGCCTACCACACAAATGTCACATGTTTATCTCTTTGAAAGCTATCTTTGTTATATGTTTAAACATCATCGTCTCATGACATCCATAGGATTAGTTAACTACAAAGGTTAACTGTTCTTATACCCCCAGGCCTTCTCTGAACTTCCCCCAACCTCGAAGTCAGCTCACTTAAAATGAATACATCTATTGATAATTCAGAACGACCATTGTCTCTCTAACTGTGTTGACCCAATTCAGTAACACACATCATTTAAGGAATCTCTAAATGAATATAGAAATACGCTGTATTAAACTTTCTGCTATAACACACAGGTACTTTATAAACCATTGAGGACAGTTTTTTGATTGAAAAACAATCACACCAACCTCACTCTTTATTACTTGTTTAAAATCTCCTGTCCATCTTGATCTCTGTAGGTTGGGTGTAGCTTAGTAGCCAGTCAATCATGTCACATACCATCCAGCTCTATCATTAGTCTATGTCAGGGGTACTCAAACTTTTTTGTTAAAGGTCCACTTGTGAATTATATACAAGGTCAATGGTCCGGATCAATGCCAGTAAAGTCCCGGTGCGTCGGGGAACTCACGCAGCGTCAGAAAATAAAACGCTCTCTCTTTTCCTCCGTACCCAAATCTTTTAAAAACAGGGGTTCAACGAGTGGATACAGATTTGGCGGACCCACAGAAAATTGCTATCAGAAACAATGCCTGACGTGTTTTGGACGTAATCTCATCTTTGTTTACATTAGCAAGCCTCGCTAACACTCAGAGCTAACCTGTACTGTAGAGCACGTGTGCTTCAAAAGCAGGAAATAAAAAAAGGAACTCACCTTATGATAAACCCGCAAGAGAAAAAGCATTTGAGCTCCATACTGTTTCAGAAATAATCTTTGATGTGGTTTAGAACAGGATGGCAGTTTATCACAGCAGAATTTAACTTTATCTCCGGTAGAATTCTGATCAGGCATTAGCTCCGCCTCCTCTTTTTTTTTTTAAAGCTAAGGACCCAAAATCCACGTTTCTCTAACAAGGCTGCAACATGGGCTGCAAAAGAGCGGTATGAGCAGTATGAGGCATGGCTACAATGGGTGAACTGTTTGGTATTTTAAGCAAAAAACTTCACAGACATGTTTTGTATAGGTATGGCCCTACAATATATGTTTCCAATATATATGACATCAGAATTTATAAAAAAAAATTCAAATAAAAAAAAAAAAAGTTCGGTCCGGATCCGGACCTTGGTCCGGAGTTTGAGAAGCCCTGGTCTATGTCATACGGTACGTATTTTTTTCAACATGTCCATACTCACATGTATGTGTGTCTACCTTTGTTAGTCTTGCTGTCCTGTCCTACTACTTGTTTGTGGTTGCAATTATAAGCTTTAATTCCCTATTTTTGATGTCAATGCCTAAAATGTTCTGCAGATGTTTTACTTTCATTAATTTCTGTCCTTGTTCTCTGTCTTGTATTGTAATGAAATTCCAAACTTTCTAATGTGCCGTGAAAATGACAAAAACCTTCAGTGCAAATGTAGAGAAACCAGTGTAACCAGTGTTGCAATTCTGAATGGTGCGAAGGTAGGTACCAAGACTAAAAAGAATAGACAAGGGACTCAGCCCACATGTCCAGCAAACATCCAGACTCTAAATATAATGTGTTGGTATATTATGTAGATCAGGGGTGCCCAACCAGTCGATCGCGATCGACCGGTCGATCGCTGGTAGATTCCCAGTCGATCGCGAGATGTGTCTAAAAATAGAACAACAATATTCTGTTGTATCGTTAATGTCCTATAACATAATATTCCTGTGCCAGAATAATGCACTTGAACGCATCAAAGCTTTGTGATTGGCTGGCGGGACCCCATGTGTCGGGGTGTGGCTAGTGGGCAGTGGGCACAGTTAGCTGACGTTGTCCGCAGTCCGTGTAACAGCCAGGAGTGACAGTCCGCACACACACAAGACCGCAATTATGGCAGATGCAAAACAACAAAAAAGCCCAAAATATATAATTTTCACTCCGAGTGGGAGGATGATTATTTTTGTATCTATTCCAATTCAAAGTCCATCTGTCTCATCTGCAATGCGAGCGTGGCTTTACCGAAGAAGGGTAATTTAGGAGCGGCATTTCAAAACAGTGCACAAACGCTCCCTCCTAATTCTGCCCTACGCACCCAAAAGGTGAGGGACCTGAAAGGACAGATAAATGCACAGCAGTCCATTTTCACCAGGCTCAACAACAAGAGCAAGGCTGCTACCATAGCATCTTATCGTGTCAGTCACGTTCTTGCGAAACACATGAAGTCTTTCAAAGACGGCAAAGTTGTGAAAGAAGCTTTCCTGGAGGCTGCTGACGCGCTTTTTGGGGACAGTAAAAATAACAGTAGCATTTCAACAGGTTTTTGATATAATAAAAACTCAAGTTAGATACCGTTATTAATCAGCTGTAAGTGTTAGTTTGTTTGAACTTATTCATTATAATTATTGTACAAAATGGTAAGAATGCAAACTTAAATTGATTATAGTCTATTATCAATTGAGGATAAGAAACTAGTGTTGCTTGCATCCTATTTTAAAGGCATTTCTTTTTATACTAAAATGCAACAAAAAGGGTTTGATTCTATTACTTTTGTCTTTTTTATTGCACTTTGGCAGCAGATTCCTGTGTAGCTTCAGGTCTGAGTTGTCTTATTAGTAAGCCTAATTTATACTTTTGTAGCAACACTATTTTTATATAATGGCAAAGAAAGGGTTCAGTCTTTTTTTCCTGTGTCATATGTGGCAGCACTGTTCAACGTTTCTTGAAAACATTACCCACTGTAGTATGTGACGTGTGAATAACCTCCAACTCTGTATCAACAACACTGTTGTGTAACTTCAGTTAAATACTTGTATGTGTGTAGATTAGAAAGAGGTAAGATAAAGGATCTGCAGTATTTTATGAAGTATTAATCGTACAAAGGCCAGTTGTATACAAGTAGAAGTGTGTATTTACCTGGTAGTAGCCTCTCTATTTGGACTGGTAGATCTCGGCAGACTGGCAACTTTAAAAGTAGCTCTCGGTTCAAAAAAGGTTGGGCACCCCTGATGTAGATAATGAAGAGGCCAGACCTTAATTCGGTATATCCTGTTTACTGTGGTTGGCAAGGCTTTGTTGGTCTGTGCTGCTCTTCTGATACGCCTCATGAATCCTCAGTCTTGTTTAGGACAGCTGATAAATATTCTCTAAAAGTATCTGGACACGGCACCAGGTACAGCAATGAATGGACATTGCCCAGGCTAGTGGTAGACAATTTCCTTACAGGTTACGTTTATAAAACTTGTTTAGTTTGCTATTCAGCGAGCATTTGCCATTTAATGGCATCATACTGATATTCTGAACAATCTATGCTGTTTTATTTGCTGTAAAGTGTCTCTACTGTAGGCTATTTTTATTATATGTACAGCACTTTGGCTCGACCAAAAATCGTTTATAAATGTGCTATATAAATAAAACTTGATTTGATTTGATTTGATTAATGGGAATGTACATTCCAGTAAAGTGACGACATTAATTTTCAGTATACAGAAGGCCCCTGAGGGATATGAAGCCCTGAACCTGGCAGTGTTTCTTTCCTGCCTGATTCACTGAACTTTGAAAAACCATATCCCTTTATGCAATGTATTTTGTTAAAGATTGATTGTCTTGGCATTTGGGTAAATTGTCCAGGAATGCCAGTCTAGGTGAGAGCTGCTGAGTTTGAATCTCTGAAAGCTTTGTACAGCAAATATTCATTTCCTTTAACCTGGATGTGTCTGAGATAACTTGTTTAGAGGTGGACTATGGCCTCTCTCTCTCACTCTGTCTTCATTGCAGGTGCAGAAGTGTGTCTGTGTGTGTCAGTGATGGATGTATTGCAGATGGTCCCAGCTCCATCTGATTATGCTGTGGACACTGCAGGAAGTCCCGCACAGAGGTCACTTAGGACAGACGCACGCATAGAAAGAGAGAATCAGAGAGTGGATGTGCTTGAGGTGCTTCTGTTAAATTTCCTTTTTCTAAATAAGACTGCAGTAGTTGAAAATGCCAGGGCAATGAACAAACACAAACTGTATCAAGGTTACTGCAAACACGCCATTGTCCTTTTATACCTTTTGACTCTTCCGTTTTTGTTGGAAATATAAATGTTTCCACATTAAAGCATGATCAATAGCTGTTCTGTCCCACAGTTGCAAATGTAGTTAATGCAGGGTGATAACATACCTTAACTGCCGAACAAAAGCATAAAGCTGTTTTTACGTTAAGCACTGCGGTGTAAATGTCTAGGCTTTACATCTAAGTTAAGTAGACTGCATCATAAAATCATCATCCATCCTTGGAGTCCAAGTGTTGTGAGATTACTCTGTTTGGCTACTGTGAGCCATCTGTTCAACAGCCTCCAGCTCTACAGTGAAGATTTCCTACAAGTCATGATTCTAAAGCATAACAGGAAAGTAATGAGTCTGTATCTACAGTATACCGCCTTTAGAGCCATTAACTTATTGTACATGTTTTTGCGCTACAGGTTAAAATCACCGTAGATTGAATTGAGATTGATTTTCTCAGCATAAAATAGGACACGTGATGTAACTCAATTTGCAGAGTTAATACAAATGAAATACAGGCACCACTCACTGATATAAAAATCCATTTTGACTTTATGAATCATTGTGATATAAAAGTCACCGGCTATAAAACTAAAATAAACAACAGATCCAATATGAGTTTATGTGGGATACAATCCATCTTAATAACTAATTGAATTTGTCTTCGAGTGCCACATTTCAAGCACATAGCAATAACAGATGAAAATGAAAAACCTCCAGTGCTCTAGAAACAAACTAAAGAACCTCAGGATTGCATTATTCCACTCAGAAAAAGTTCTTTCAGTTAGTCTTCATTTTCTGTTAAAGCTGCTACACTGCAAAAAAAATAATTGTAAAATAACCGTTAAAAAAAGGAAAAAAACTGTAAAATAAAATACGGAGATAACATGTAAAAAAACAGTAACTTACCTTACCACAAGGAGCCTCTATTACTGTAATTTTACATGAAATACTTTTCTTTTAACATATATTATTTGTTAGAATAGTCATAAACCTCTAGAAAACAGAATTATTATCTTTTAAAAATGATAAAGAAAAGCTAAAATACAGAAAATTACTTTTATTATTACAAAAAAGTACCGTATATCTAAGACCATTTACAAGTAAAACACAAAGAAAATAACGTAATTTTACTTTGCAAAAGCGTTCACAACTATCACATTTCTTGCCAAAAAAGATCTGTAATTTTACAAGAAATGTTTTTGTAATTCCATTAAATCTTTTTCTTTTAACATATATTAATTGTTAGAATACAGTCATACACCTCTAAAAAAACAGAATAAATGTTTTTTTAAATGATAAAAGACAGAAGATTACTGTTAATTCAAGATTCAAGGCTTTATTGTCATTTGTACATTATCTTCAGTGTAGACATGGCAATGAAACACTGAAGTCACATGCTCCTCCAACAGTGCAACATATATATAGAACATAGAACAAATAAAACAGATAAAATAGTGCAAGTAAATACAAATAAAATAGAAATAGTGCAAGAAGAGTCTATATGAAGCTCAGCGCAAATTCTTTCAGGAAGACTGGATCCCACGCTCTCATTCCAAATTCTCCCTCACTCACTCGCCCCCTTCCTCAATTAGCAAAAGGCGCAACTCACCCCAGCTAAACCAATCGGCTGCGTCTATTTCCCACAGCCAATCAGCACACCAGGCAAAACGTTTAAATCCGCTCTTCTCTCCCGCGTCAGCATCGCTCAGGAGAATTGATGCAACCCTCCTCCACCTCCTGCGTTCAGATCCAAGGCAGGACAGCCCAGAAGAACCCTCATCACTCCGGATTTTATTTTCCCTTAGTATTCACCACCACCAGTGTCTAGACCCCGGGGGGGGGGTTCTCTTTTTTCAGTCGGCTTCCCCTCCCCCCTAATTCATCACAGTATGATGGGGTCTAATCTCCAAAAACACTATTGCGCACACGGCAATACAAATGCTATCAACTTCAACTAAGTCTCTCCTGATTGAAATGCAAGTAAACGGAATATGATTGCACTGCCGTACCAGGCCGTGATGCAGCCAGTCAGGATACTCTCTATGGTGCACCTGTAGAAGATGCAGAGAATCCTGGAGTCCATGTTGAACTTCCTCAGCCTGCAGAACAATTACATCATAATGTCCAGGGATTTTACACACGGAGAGAAAGCATACACATGTTGAGAGGAAACTGCATTTTTTTTTTAAAACCACCCATACGAACAAATTCCAAACTTCATTGCATCACAACAGAAGGTGTTCATCTCTGGAATAACTGTAATGATGAGCTGAAATACTGTGCAACTTTATCTAAACTAAAACTCATTTAGAAACCAAATCCTGAATGGTTCTGAGCAGGACCTGTGAAGTGATGCTTGCTATTTCTTGTCGTTGTAAAAGTTATTTCTTTTTGGTTGTTTTGTACAAAAGAATGAATCCAATATCACGGATGCTGATGACGATGACCTAAACTTGTATTTTCATGAACAATGTACGCTAGGGGGGGGAGGACCAGAAACGTTTTTAAGCTTCTTCTTGCCCCTTTTGAACATGATAGAAACTTTGAGAATACATTTTTTTTAACATTGTTTCTAACATGTTCAATACATTGACTAATACCATTTTTAAAAAAGAGCCGCTGTTTTGGTGATGCTGTTAGTGTGATGAGTCCATGTCAGGTCCTCAGTGATGTGGACACAGAGGAACCTGAAGCTGCTGAGTTTCTCCACTGTAGTCCCATTGATGGCGATGGGGGCGTATCCCTCTTTCTGCTGCTTCCTGTAATCCACAATCAGCTCCTTGGTTTTGCTGATGTTGAGATGGAGGTTGTTATCCTGGCACCAAGATGTCAGGTTTTTGACCTCTCTGTTCGTCGCCGTCGGTGATAAGGCCGATGACGGTCGTGTCGTCAGCAAACTTCACGAAATCTAAGACCATGTAAAACACAAAGAAAACATGTCATTTTACTTTGCAAAAGCCCAAGTTTACATTAACTGTCAGATGTTTTGAAGAAAAAAAATCACAAATATATATTTATATATATATACACAATATATTATTGAAAATAATAATCACAAATATAATATCACAAAAATAAAAACAATAAATAAAATATATTATATATAGAAGAATAGACCGGCAATGAAACATTTCAACATTTAACAATAGCCAACATTTTCCCAACATTTTGTTCAAAAGATAACAATTATAAACACTAAAGAAATCTACCAGTTATGAGTGTGCGTGTGTGTGTGTACATGACTATGTGTGTGTGTTTCTACTTTCTCCATTCAAAGTCAGCGACGTTTGTAATTAATGAATGCACCTTTATCGAGTGCTGTTTTAGTTTTTCTTCCTTCCTCTCCACTGTAGTCCCCTTGTCCGGATTGATCTTGAATAGGCACCTGTTAAGACAGAAGTACACTTACATTTAGTGTTTAATTACAAATCCTGCGGATGATACAGCCATTCATTGTCTTTACAGTTATACAGCTTGAAGTCAAAGGGCAATGCTACTCTTCAATGTACTTTTCATTAACTGTTAAGATCATATCTGTACATTTAAAGCATTGGTTTGAATAGAGTGTTGTTCTATAAAGTCGTCACTTGGCATCACTATCACACTGGACAGTACTGCAGCAGGTCTGTAAACAGGAGCAAGCGGTCAGGTGAAGATCATTTTAATGTGGGTAGCTACGAGTGCCATCTTGAGAGGTTTGTGTGTAACTGGGGCAGATAAGGTGCGCGTCAGCAGCAGAGTGAGCGGTGTAAAAGCATCGTAGTCAACCGAAAGAAGTTTGAATGTGTTTGTTCACTGCAATAATACCAGGTTCCGGTGCCCATTTCGGTGCAAGAAATAGTTGCGTCTTCCTCGTAAGATTCCATTGTCATCAGGTGCTGACACTCACGCTAAGCTTTTACTTGGTGGTACAAGTACAATATTCTAATTATACTTGTGTGTTTCTCTGTTATAGATCACACACATACACTAAACCTGCTCCATGGCTGTATTACTGTGCTGTTGATATGAATGAGTTAAGGAAATCAACCGCTACCAAAAATCTTGTGTGTTCTTACCGACACCCCAAAGTCACTCCGAGTGAAACCTTCCCCTATACAGTCCTACCTGAATCCCTATTCAATAGGACTCCTTGAAAACAATTCCTTTTTCCAAATAACTGAATTGGTTTTCTTTTGTTGTCGACAAAGGGCCCTCTTTCTGTCATTTTCATTGAGCTGAAGTAAACATACCACCGATTGGCTAAGAGTGAGTTTGGGCTTTTAGGGAGGAGCCAAAGCACACCACTGCAAAGGAAAGGGGTACGCAGAATTTACAACCCAAGACAAAACGAGAGCATAATGTGAAACAGAATGCAGCACAATAATCTTTTTATCTTGTTTTGTCAGGAGCACTTATCGTGTGTCAGAAATGTGCACAATCCTCTACTCTGTGGTTTAAGATGGAAAGACTTAATAATCACAATTCAAGTCTTACCTCTGCAAGAACTCCAGGGTAGCCCGTTCTGAGCGATATCTGATGTTGACGCAGTAATATGCTGCAAACATCAGCATCAGGGCGTCGACAGCATTCAGGACACTGCCACTGACGATGGTCTGGTCCTCTGCTATCATGTAGTGTCCAGCTGTCAGGGGAGAACTCCCTTAAGGTACACAAAGGAAAAAGTCACAAAACATTTATAAATCCAAAAAATATTTAGTGCAGATTGTTGTTGTTTTTTACTGGTGATCATATGGCCAATTGTATTTTAGGAATGATCAGCTCCTGCAGCTTTCTTTTCTTTCTTAAGTGTTTCCTAATGTTAACAGTGTAGAAAATGTCACATCATAAAGGGATAGTTTGGGTGTTTAAAGAGGGGTTTTATAAAAGGTACAGTACTTATCTATAGTCAGTGTATTACCTAGAGTAGATGATGGCCGGCAGGGGCGGACTGGGAAACGGTGGACCTCTGTCGCCTGTCAGCGCAACTTCAATGATGCCGTTTAAAAACAGCGAACCAACCCGGCCGTTTGGTGATTCTACAGATGGCCAGTCCGCCCCTGCCGGTACCGAAGTGGGCCGAGCGGCCCATCGGGATTCGTCCCGAACGTCCCGATGGCCAGTCCGCCACTGATGGCCGGTATGCCCCGAGCTTGGAGATGCAGACAGGAGCAACCACCTGGAAGCAAAGCAATGTACTGCTCTGGACAGGGTCAGCAGAAAAACATATTTTAGCCACCCCTTGATGATTTACATATCCTTTCACTGTTTGCATAGCAATACCACATAGGACATTGAGAATTGATAAAACTTGTAAATGGCAAGAAATCTTACTTGAGGATCTCTGGCTGCTGTTTATTCTTGGTAGGTTGCAATTACTGGTACTGCAGCTAACAGCTGAGCGGAGAAAAGAGACACAAGTTTGCACATGCTTGAGCAAAAATAACTTAAATAACACAGCAGCAGCTTTAAGTACAGTAATACCACTTCAAGTATAAGACCCGAGTACTTCTACTCTTATACAAGATCTGAGAACTTCTCCCAGTGATGCAAACACAGGTATGGTGAAAAAAGAGAGAACTATTCGAAGCAGAAAAAAAACAGCGTAATATACAATCTGACAAAGGCCTGTGCTATAATGCTTCAATTAACGGCTATTCTTTATAATATACTCAGATCAATAGGAGACAGAGGTTCCATTCATTTGGCCTTTCTTTCATTCTGTGCAAAGAAAAAGTAACCTCTTAATCCAGATATCTTACCATGACTCGTGCATGGATGTGCAGTGCACGGTTGTGGCATGATCACCCAAACAGAAAGATATGGACACAAGATGTGTGCAAATGTATTTAGTATCCTATCCATGTGAACATGATTTAAGTGGGGGGGACCTAACCCGGTCCGCCCCGGGAAGATTTTGTTTTTAAATATTGAAGTTAAAAGCATCAATCTGTTGCACTTTGAGAGCAACATGAGGAGATCTATGGATACATCTTTCAACACCCATTTGAAACAGAACTGTAAGCAGATTTTTTCTTTTTGGATATTTTACAAATCACTCCCCTTTTAAACTCTATTCTTGTTATTTTTAACAACTTTTTTGTTACTGTCATATAGTATTTTATACCTGTTTTTAATTTAGTCTCTAATGTCTCATTAATAACTATAATGGTCATATCAAGGTGTGCCTTAACCTCACTGAGCTGAGGCTATTTGAGCCTCTCGGGAGAGAGCTCTCTTCCACCTGCTGTAGAAAAGTTCTTTAAATTCGTTAGCATAGCTAGCTAACCAGATGCTAATAACAACAGATCGCCACTGTGCTTACAAGTAAAGACACAGCCACGCAAACACTGCGGCATGTGTACGGCTCCTTATGGGTACTGCAATATTTGAGATCTGGAGCGGCGTTCCGGTGTCAATACCAGGATGACTCGGGGTACCAGGATGACTCGGGTGCATATCCGTCTCATCCGTGACGTCATATACGTCATATCCGGCGTCAATTTGACGTAAATATATTTTTCTCCGTCATGTTGTTTCCATAGCAACGATCACAGCCACTGCTCCGAGACTTTGCACACGGTTTTCACAAACATTTTCACACGCTAGGAGTATGGGAGTACTTCTATTAACTTCGTCTTGATCTGTAGATGTGATTTGATGTGTCGTGTGTCCCCCAACTCCTCTCCAAAGTTCAGATATTTAATAAAATACTCAGGGGAGTTTCCTGAATTTTCATGCCCAAAGCCCAGCACTATGCCCTGGGTAAATTAAGAGGCTGATCTCGGGCACTTTTCTCCACTTTCCCTGGTGCTAGAAACTCAAGTCAGGCATCCCTGGAATTGTCTCAGAGAGTAGATGATCAGTGGGGCCTTGTTTTTACTGAAACATGATGTTTCGATGTATATTTCCATTGAAAATGCTAACCGCTAGCCGCAAAGCTAGCATATAGCAGCTAACCCTAACCCGCAGCCACTGCTCCGTTTAAGTGTCTTAAATGAAGTGTAGTGTTAACTTCCTGTTTGAAGTTGTTGCTATGGAAACAACATCACAGAGAAAAAAGTAATATCTTCTACATATAATAACGGACAAAGTAAAGAATGAAGTGTAGGCTATGTTTAAATGTTCGGAATTTGACCGTGTATGATGCTCCGTTTGCATGTTTTTTTTACATGTTTTTCACAAACATTTTCACACGCTAGGAGTATAGGAATACGTCCATTCGGTTCGTCATGATCTGAAGATGTGATTTGCCCCGAGCACCCCTGGGTAAATTACCGTACAGCCAATCAGAGTCATTGGAAGTGACGTCATTGGAAGTGACGTCATTGGTAAGCGACGGATATGCACCCGAGTCATCCTGGTACCCCGAGTCATCCTGGTACTGACACCGGTGCTCTCCGTCAGCACTCCTTTCAGACGAGACATATACCACGTGAAGACACGTTACGCTCGTGTTGTGTTCAAGGAACCTGTCCTTGGCCAGGAAAAACAG
>CALSBZ010042331.1:0-13720 GCA_943591055.1 Gobionotothen gibberifrons | reverse complement strand
ATATATATATATATATATATATATATATATATATATATATATTATACTAGACAAGACAACTTGAGTCAAATCAATGGGAGTTCTATTTCGTCCCTACTGACCACCAGAGGCGGTGCTTTTAGCGCTGGATATGTCCATCGCGCATACATACGCAGGTCGAGTACCAATACCAACAAAGTCACCTGTGACCCCACGTGACACCGGCTATATCTGCAGGTGTCGTCAGAGGATATGCTCCTTTCATCTTCTCGCTGATACCACCCCTTTTATGTGAACGCGCACCTAACTAGATAGTACACGGCTGGCTTGAGCGAACGAGTTGATAGCCAGCGTTGTAGGACAGTTTAGCGAGAACGGCTTTGTTTTGGATTAAGTCAACCGGATAACTCAAAACATATCCAGGATATGTTGAACTAGATTCGTAGTATAGGCCCCTGGTCTGATCAGTAGCTTAAGGGGGCTGACGTTTGCAAACTTCAGATGTGACTTTATGAAGCTTCTCTACTTGTGCTCTCCAACTATTTATTTTTCATTTACCATTAGTTACACTATTGTCCCCTGTGGCCACAGTTGCTGTTAATCAGTAGTATTTAAAAGGCTTTTTATAGCCCGGGACATGCTGGATGCCCCAGTAAAACAAGGCTATTATTAAAGTCTGAATAGTTCAACATGGTGCAACATTAAAGCCTGTAGGTCTCCAGTCACACTACAGGGGGCCATGTCGGGAATGGCAGAGTCCTTCCATTCACTGGGACGTTTTATGAGCTGTAGACACACTACAATACCTCCACATGTGTCACAACACCTGGTTAAGCCACTACGCGTGTCACTGACAGTAGGGTGTAGTGTACTAAGTTTATATTTAGATATAAGGAATGCAGACAAGCTGTGGCACTCCACCCATTCAATAAAAAGCCCTCTGACAGACATGTTCACTTAGATTTTGCCTGTTACTGCCATTCATTTTACTGCTGGTTTATCTCATGTTGAGAATGTGTATTATGTTTAATGAAAACATATGAAACTAATTTAGGATAATGGTGAGCAAGAAGCACATAGCAAGGAGGCTAAGCTTCTTTAAATCAAGTTTAAAAACCTTGGGGCTAGAGAGAAGTTGCTTTTAGCAAACTTCAACAATGGCTTTTTGTCGTAGGCCATCAATAAGACCACCTACTGTATATGGGGGATAAAAGCCCCCGGAGAATAATCACACTGCATTTCCCAAAGAGGACATGTTCAGATCTTTCCTTTTGAGAGCATTTATACAGAGCGATCTCCAGGGAGTGTGTTCGGAGCTTTCATCCCGAGAGAGGCTGGTACAGGAATAGCAGGCATTACTGGGTGAATATAAGAGAAAGAGGGCGTGGGAGTGTATCAAAGCTTTGACCCTGAAACAGCTGGTCTCTGAAGGGACACATACTGGGATGTACTTAGGACTGATGCCGGAGGAGCCCAGGAACCACAAATCCCATTTAATAAATTGTCTTCCCAGAGTACAGTAATTTTCTTGGACCCTTAAGATTTCCTTACAAGCTTGTGGATATGAAAAAAAGCAATGGCTTGACACACTACAGATGGATTAAGTTGGGAAGTCATTACTTATATTTCGGAAAAAAAGGGGTAAAAAAATCCAAATCCAGAGGGATGATCAAATCTGTTGACCGGACAGCTGGTCATCGAGCGGGTAAAAGGCTATGCGAACCACTCTGTTTGTCTGCATTTCTGTCATGCCCAGCGATAACTTAGCACTGACCCACTCCAATCTCAGCTCTGATCTAAACGAGGCTCGTCAGCTTGGCATGACTACTTCATCCAAAAACACAGCAGTAAATATATAATGAATTTGTCATTTCTGTCCGCCTGGATGGTTTCTTTTCGCCAATCGTCAGTGGTTGAGAGGCTGAATCGACAGCAGGAGACTGATCACTGTTTAGGTGATGAAGAACTGAAACAGTTAAAGATCTCTGTGGCTCCTCTCCAGAGCTGTAATGTAGCTGTAATGTAGTGCAGATGTGCTTGGCGTTGTAAACACTTTCCGCCCCACTCTCGCTGGGGATCTGCCTTTCAAGAGCTTAACGACCATTTCCATGGATGGATTTTATGTTGAGGCATTGACCAGGAAAATGTTTTGTCTTTTTCTCATGTAAAACCGTGTAACAGAACATTTTCTTCAATGGAATTTCCCAGTAATAGGAAGAAGAACCTCCCTGAGCCAGACTCCAATCCAGTTCCCATTTCAACTCAAACAAAGCGTTATGTCTCCTTAAAACCAACATGTTCCGTACATTTCAAGAGTGCTTTGACAAGCCAACATTAGGTCCGTTTTAATCGGACTCTGGTGTGGTTTGAAGGGAGTTGTGAAGCAGTAATCGTGCTCTGGTGTGGACCAAAACAAACGGTCCAACACAGATTGAGAGAGATGGTACCATTTCAAAGCGATCCCTAGGGCGGTCCAATAGCAGTGAGAACATAATCCAACCTAATTGTAGGAAGTGAACTAAACCAGCATTTACAGATGGCAGCATATCTTGTATGAATAAGTAGATCAACACATTTTTGCCAACCTGAACCAGAGGCGTTTGTTCCGAACACTTTCCATTTGTGTTTGTTGGGAACACCAAAGCAGTTATACTACAAACATAGAGTATCATGTTGGTTGGTTTGGGTTTTCTTTGCACCTGTTGATTTACATTTTTTAATTTTCCACCGCAACATTTCTGACCAAAGAATAAAGACTTTTGCGAGTACATTTCCAGTCTGGGCTTCATAATAAACGACCCTGGGATTTTTATTTTTTTTTATTTGGTCCACCTTTAAACAAAACCAAACAGTACCATTTGAATCTAATTCGACTATGGCTTGTGAAAGCACCCTTAGAGTAAAACACAGATTGTGCAAAAGCAAACTTATATACTGTTCATTCAGTTATTTCCACTTATACAGCCTACATTTCAAGGAACCTCTTGCAAAATATTCCGAATGAAATACTATCAATAATGATAACATTTGTGAAACTACGAGGTTACATTGGAAACATGACCCGACAAGTGACGTAATCTTGGTTCCACAAATTTGATAAAAGTTTCGCAACTGAAAACTACATATTTAGATGTTGGAGTTCAGCTTGGACCCAGTGGTGTAGCCTGGACATCTGGTAGTTTTGAAGCTATCATAATTAAAACAGTTACTACCAATACAATTTGTATGTCAAAATTGCCATCAACATTCTGTTCTGGGTGTAGAATAATGGTGCTGCAATAGTACGGTATTATGGTGCAACACCATTGTTTAATTCTTTAGAGAAAATCCTGGGTTGCCTTTCTATCTGACCTTTCCATTCAAATGTTCTGCAAAACTTTTTCGGGGATATAGTTTGTTTAAAATTTGAAATGGTTGTCCATCTAACTGTGATTTCTGTTCTGCTCAGGGATGAGGAACATGTCTTCTATATGTGCCTGAAGTTCCTTCTTACAAATTATATCCTTCTACTTTTGTGTAAAAATTATTTGCACCTTCTTGATCCATTTTACTCTTTCACATGCTCTCTGGAGACCAGAGTCTGTAAATCACCCATGAGCCATAAAAGTCTAATTCACTTATGACATCCTGCCAGATCCCTCAACTGCAGGAAGGTTTACTAGCCAGATTTTTTTTATATAGCAATAAGCTACTAGAAATAAGAACGCATAGACAAGAGCCCTCAGCACCCATGTTTGTCTTGGCAAGAAACAACCAGATCATATCAAAATGTTTTTTCAAAGTAAGCTTGTTACACCTCAAGCTTTGGGTTAATACATATTCTTATCGATATTAAAAAGCACTCCAAAACACAATGTAACTATTTCTTGTGTAAAACTCGCATATAGTAAGATTGGTAGAAGTTAAGCAGTTCTCCAAGCTTTCTGACTCATCTGTTCGGACACAGACAGTTTTCGCCAGGGGAAACTAGTTTATCTTTGCCTGCCTTTGACAGTGAATTTGGCCAAAATCTACTGCTGAGGGGGAAATGTATCCGTGTTACACACTGTGACAACAATCTGTTGCAGGTTGGAGCAGGAGGCGATGCTCGGCCTGCAGAGACTTGACAGAGATGATGCCAATCACTAATACAAGGCTATCTGTATGGAATGGTGGACAACAATCAAAGGGAGTGAAATAATAGAGATAAATGCTTTGCCACTTTACAAGGTTGTATGAAAAATATTATTTTCACAAATCGAAAAAGGCCGGGAGAATTTGATTGTAGGGCAAGTACTGTTATTTTCACAGTGACCACGAATGGGAATCAATAGAAAATAAATGTTAGAATTGCTTTGGTCCATCCCTTTACAGCATATAACAAAAACACAAACGCAACAAGTACCTTCATGACGGAAAATGTAATTATTCAATAAAAAAAGTAATTGGTTGTTTTCCATATTATGATGTCGAGGCACCATAATGCTCAAACTTTCATTGAGAAACACAGTGCGGAACAGAGCCGTGCCGCGCAAATAACACGTCTGCATTCATTGCTTTGTGCCACATGGCTGTCCCAGAAACACACCCACTCTGATAACACGACGTTTGTCAGCCAACCTGTTTTGTGCTGTCAACAATGACGAGAGGGCGTGGGCCTTATTCATTTCTACAGTACAAGCTGTTGTGGTTCGCTCAACACGGAGCCTGGCGAATGTCTGTGTCTGCGCTTTGGAAGAAGAGGAGGCAGGGTGACTGGCAGCCGGCCAAAGCCAGCACACTAAACACAAGTGTGGAGACGGAGCATGAGTGAATGGGGAGGAGCTCGGCTGAGCCTTTTTAACACAGGGCCATAATTCACCCTCTTGTAAACACTGAAGAAAAGCCGCCTACAATACACTGACTGCTCTACGTAGGCACAACCAGATCTGGAAAAATGAAGCTGAAATCAAGGCCAGCTAGCAGTGTAGGATTGTTTCACAGAAGGTACCTTTATTTAATATGTGCTAGGCTGGAGATGCTGGGAAGTTGTGCTGTGACAACATACAATCCTTTAACAGTAGGTTGTCTGCTGTTGGGCATGACCTTTAAAGCAAAAGGCTATCTGTCAAACATCTTTAGGTTGTCTCAGCCTTCCCAGGGCTAGCACAGCACTTGTGCACAAATAATAAAGGTTAACAGCTCCGCCCGTCGCCCTGCCCCAGTTCTGCCCTGGACATTCGGTCATCGATATATACATTTCTGTTTGATCCAGACGGCTGGAGCCTAGATGTAGAAAGACAATACTAGTAGGCACAGAGAGGCTTGATACAGGAAACAGGGTGGCAAAAGGAAACCCTTCCAGTTGTAAAATAATATAATTAGAGGAAGAAGAGAAGACAAATTCAGAAAGCTGTTTAACAGATGTGCCACTCACCTTCTCCAGTTGTTGTCCAGAGGGGGGGACAGGTAGACGGCGCCGTACGGAGAGCTCTCTATGTGGGTTTGAGTTAAGGGAATTATAGGCACAGAAACATGTGATAGTAAATTCAATGTTATAAAGATCTCAGGTATTGTTATTACATATTACCACCAAAGACAAAATGGAGGGCAAATTGAATAAAAACACATTTGCAATAAGACTTGAAACTCTTAAGTATAAAGGCATTTGAGGTCTGATTCTAAACGATAATGTGTTTTAACTACAGTTCTAAGCTCAACTTGACATGAAATCTTAAGAAGGTGAGAGTCGAAGGTGCAAAAAGAAAAGAAAGCATTCATATTGCGAGCACATTCTCATCAAAGCCCCATAACGATGACAGACAAGCGTGAACAATGGAGCTGCCTTTTTCAAATATTTGATGAAACAATGACAGCATTATTTGATTTACTACAGAATGTAGAAGCAGAGTTCCTGACATTGTCTGAAGAAGGGCAGGACTTCAGAAGGGTGGTGTTTTGATTTGCCGACAATGTTAGTGTTTGCAAGTGTAGCTCCTCTGCTCTGGAAATAGTCTCCTCTCTGGGTGGTTCAGGGAGGGGTGTTTAAAATGGTGACCAATCAACAAAAACTAATTATTAAAGGTCCCATGTCATGGCCATTTCTACTGATCATAATGCCATTGTTGAGGTCTACTAGAATAGATTTATATTGTGCAATGTTCCAAACTCACATTGGTTTCTCATACAGCATCTCTGTATAGTATGTGTATTCACTCGCTGTCCTAAACGGCTTGTTGGAGCTCCTGCCCCCCCCCCCCTCCCTGTGAGCCCACTGTGCTCTGATGAGTCTAACACTATCGTCTACCACCGTTATAGCGGAACATCAGTGATTATGTGTTACAATGGCGTTTGTTAGCAACCAGAAAATGACACCAGTAATGACAAACAGATGAGAATGCTGCGTGGGGTCTGGGTGCCGTGTTGGCGGGACGTTGCGCGGCTCGCTGCTGCGAGGAGCGGACAGTGTGAGCTGGGTTCATTTCCTGCTTGCTGCGTGGGATCTGCGAGACAGCGAGACATCGCGAATGGACGCGGGAAGGGGGGGATGCTGAGGGGGCTACAGCACCCCCATCTGCGAGGCTCCACTAGCACCCGCAACCTTCATAACACACAAGGGGACGGGTAATAACCGGAAAAGCATGACATGGGACCTTTAAAGCTCTGAGATTGGGTACCACTCAAGGACAAACACTGTTCTACACAGCATCTGTTGGGCCTTGGACAACATATTATCAGTAGAAGTGAGACAGAATTACAGAGACTGGAGCCATGCTATCAACACTTGCACTAATTTGATAATAAGTCCCTTTTAAAATATTATAAACAAATACAATTCAGGGGAAAGGACAGTAATGTTGTCTCTCCAGGCTCAGAGGAGTAACAATCCGGTCAAACTGGTTATGTGGCTGTTTCACATGCTCTTAGCATTATTCAACAACTCTATTAGTGGGGTCAACCCTTAACTGTAGATGGAGCACAGAAGTTTTGTGTCGGGTGTGTAAAATTGGGATATAATTCAAACTTCACCCTCGATTTCTTGTCAAATTAAAGCAACACTCCATTTTCTAAATCTGGCACTGTTAAATGAGAGCCAGAAATTGCTCAACCATTTTTTATTTAAAGAAGTTGCTTTTCTCCCCGTTATTATCAATCAAAATTCTCTTTTTTTTTCTTTTTCATTTGTGTTTATTTTCCTTCCTTTCTCCGACCAAAGGCTTTTATTAATAATCTAACATACTACTTATTTGAAGTCGCTTTGGACAAAAACTTCAGCCAAGTGAAATGTAATGTAATGGTATATTTATCGCACAGCCTTGAAATAAGTATTTATAGCTTGGAACGTGTTTCTGAATCCTCTTTCAGTATGAATAACATCAAAGAAGAACCTGTTCTTTACTCCGATTACAATAACAGAGATTACAAACTGATCAAAGGCCATCAGAAAGTAAAGTATCTTCAAGACTCAAAACTAATGGAGGGCAACAAAAGTCTATACAGAAATAAAAAGTCATTTTTTTCTGAATAGCCACTAACCAGTTTTTAACCATCTCCCCTTGCACCCCCATCTGCGAGGCTCCACTAGCCCCCCCCCCCCCCCCGTTTTTCCACTCTCACATTTGTGAGCCTGTTGCGAACCTTTGTGTGGTCTCAATAGCCATGCAGTAAGCAGTGTGCTATGGCATGGATATTCAAGTGTACTTGAATGGCATCTGTTTGTTTTAGTCAAGATTATGCTAAAATATACTTTCCCCAACTATATTTAAGTTCCCTATGAAGAGCCAACCTTCAATTTTGAAAATTCCCAGTTAATCCCCGTTAATTCCCGTGGAAAGTTTCCATCTTTGAAAATTCACGGAATTTTGCAACCCTAGTGAGGCGCTCAACGGATTGGTCCATTTGGGTATGGGCACGTCACTGTACCCAGGAAGAACAAAAGAAATGTCCAACGAGGCGTTCTGGGGCAGCATAGAGGTCTTTTCTGTGTTAGAGTTTTACTCGCTACAGGGTGTACTGAGCATGACATGGGACCTTTCAAGTTATCATCATTCCCTCTGCTGATATTTTAAAAGACAATGACTCTAGTTAGAGATGTCCACACAAACATACACCTTGTGACCAAAAGCTGACTGGAAATGTCTGTCTATTTTGACCATAGATTTTGACACAACAATCTCTCCCACCGGTAACCTTTACACCATGTTGACCTGGCGATCTATACGTGCACAGGAAACATTTACAAACAACACCCGCAACATACAAATGGACTTCTTTTTTGTTACTAACAAGAGCAGACTTTTAGAGTGCCTAAACCCACGCTGTTTACATTACAGTGAGTTCGACATTACAACACAAATGCATAATAACCAGGAAATATGTGAGGCAAACCGCAGAGCTTTACATTGCCTCAACTAATTCAAACTGCATCGCTGATC
This sequence comes from Gobionotothen gibberifrons, assembly GCA_943591055.1. Lineage (NCBI taxonomy): Eukaryota > Metazoa > Chordata > Actinopteri > Perciformes > Nototheniidae > Gobionotothen > Gobionotothen gibberifrons. The sequence goes on along the minus strand of CALSBZ010042331.1, from coordinate 5,348 downwards.
AATCAGAAACAATCTGAAAAAGTCAAGTATGTTTAGAGCTGTGCTATAACGGTTGAACATTCAATTTAAACGGCCAAACATCCCCCTCATGGTAGGTCAGTGGCGTCTATTGTACACATGAACCCTGGACACATATAACAAACATGCATGACTCCATACAAACTGAAGAGGCAAGTTTCATCAGTGAGGAGAGAAAAATAAAAACTAATATGATTATAAAATGCTTTCCTCAAAGTACTCAAGGGTATTGTCCAATAGAATGATGCATTGTTCACAAAAAAAATTCAGGCCGACCTGTTAACATTGCAAGGGCTCCCTCGACAGAAACTAATGTTAAAGGCAATTTTGTTGCGCTGCTCGGATAATGTCCACATATTAAGACCACTTTCATAATTTTAAAATGCAACTGTCAGAAGTAAAAAGCTAATGTTAAGCTACTCACCAAGGCTAAGCTAAAGTCAGCTAATGTTTGGACTGATGAGGTTGAGTAGTCTCATTTATTAATTTTTTATGAAAATACGTTTTTGTGATTCACCAGTGGCATATTTACTTACATATTTTCTGACGTAGAACACAACTTAAGAATCTCTTAAGCTTGTATTTACCACAGACCTTATTTCAGGCAACTACCCACAACTATATTTAAGGGGAGTGCTGATGGATCAGTGGGCTAAGGGTGTTTCATGTAAATGCAACACATTGGGTGTGAATCCAGATCAGGAAATGTAATTAGCGGCCTGTGCGATTGCAGGAAATTAAATGAATGTTCTCTTATATTAATATACCGTTCTCTAGATAAAGACCTTTAAAATATACCAAATGTGTCACAGAATAAAATTACTTGTTAACATATACTATTAACATTAGGCGAATAGGCACTGTAGTGTGGAATATATAAGTGTTCTCAGTTGATTTGTGTATTTTATTTGGTGTTTTCAAAGTTTTCAGTCATGTTTTTCAAGGAGCAAGCTCTTTGTGTGATCACCTATGAAGGTATAAAAATAGAGACTGTACATAGAGTCCTCATTCAGAACAATTACAGACACTCGAGTCAGGGACCTTGGTTTTCCTGCACTTCAGATCGAATCAGTAATGATCCTAAAAGAGCAACTTGCAGGTTAGAGACCCCACTGAATAAATGTGTAGGAAAATGATGAATACACTAGATTTTCAATCAAATATACATAAATGTACACTACAGTGACATCTGGCATCGTTTTTGTAAGACATTTTTACTCCCGCATAAAAAAGACCACCCGCGTGTGACGTCACATGAGGGAGAGTGGCCGGTCTAACTTATTAATAAACATGGATCACAATGCTAATTTTGACACAGAAGAAGTTGAACATGAATATTCGTATGCATACGACGGAACACAACCTTATAATGATGAGCCTGCTAGGCGTCCAAGAGACCAGGAGCAGCCAAGGATTAGAAAAAATAACGGCCATCGGAGAGAAATGGAGCTGTGGTGTGAGGAGAACCAGGGCAGCTGTCTTGGTGAGTGACTGGCGTTAGCTACAGGTAATGTTAGCTAACATCGGTCACATCACAACATTGTAAAGTTAGCTATCATATATCAGGCTATAACTAAAGTAGTATTGATAATATAGTAACGTTACTGGCAGGACTGTTGATACTGATCCATAACAGAAACTAATGCGCAAATATCAGCCGTATCTCGCATTACCTAATGCAAATCCACACTACGTCTTACGGCCCGTCCACACAGGCTGGAGTTTGTGCAACCTGCACAAACTCCAGCTCACCATGATTACAAATGGTGAAATGCAATGTAAAATTACCGAAAAAATACCAGCTCACTAAATCACAACCGCTCAAACCAACTACAAACTACTACCGCGGATTGGGCAGAGAAGGAGTCCGAGAAAGTTGCTCCCCCATGTGACGTAATATGACGCGTTTGACGTATGACGTTTAAAAAAAAAAGCTTTTAGCTCTTTTATTTAGTAGCCGATCTCAAAATGGCTCCTTTCCCCTCTGTATTCCTGCCCTTATGTCTCGTAAAACATTATATCAAATCCTGCATTAACTTTTTTTAATTGTAATTTTCAGGCAAGGTTAAGCATACATCTAGTAAACAACCCTGCAAGTTGCTCTTTAAGAGCTCAAATCAACAGCAGTTCCAACCACAAGACACATTTGGAAGTTGTAATTTAAATTTTGAGACAGTATTCCCAAGTTACAGAATGCAATCCATATTCTTATAAAATATCTGTTAATCAATCTTGGTCTAAATTCAGCCACTGGTTAAGACAAAAAACAAATGGTAGCAGATTATGTTACACAATCTGGTTTATAAAACTAGTGAAACTGGTAATTAAAAGAGGCATAAGAAAACAGATTGTTCTGTTTTTACTCACTCCAACTCTGGGTATTTTAAAGAGTGTTGCTGAGAGCTAAAGTACCAACACTCCCGCCTATTTTCCTCACCCTGTGTGTTATCCCCATTACAACAATGACACACTCGTGCGGCTGCCTAAAAATCACATCTGCTGCTAAATGCACATGCATACACAACCTGAGAATCTCCCACTGTCAGTGTCCATTAGGCGTAAGTAAAGCGCGCTGTCTCTGCGTCACATTTCAAACTAGCATTGTGACTAAGTCTGTTCCTGAGGCTACTGTACAGCTGCCTACACTGGTGAATGGCGTCACGCTTCATACAAACACAAACCGCCAATAAAAAAGAAAAAAACAATAAAGACCAACAACCCGGAAGCCATAACACCCACATCTGGCCACTGTCAGTGATTAAGCTTGGAAGGATATCTGCCGTCCGTGCTTGTCGACGGGTCGGCGATGGGGGGAGTTGATGCGGTTGCGGTCCCGGTGGACCCTCTCCACCAGCCCGTGGTGGCGGGTCCCTCTGACGGAGTCCAATCCTGACGGAAAGCCCCCCTGAAAAGAGAAATTACATGATTAACAGTTCAGTTTAACACAGATGGAGAGGAGTATTGGAAAATAGCTTTGTCAAATGTTATTTAAATCAGTTGTAACTGAATGTTGTCACTTAGTCCAATTTGTTCAAAACCAAAAATGTCCTTTGTGTTCATGCCCTTATTAAAGTCTCAGCTGAAGGCCGAAAGCCTTTGTTTCTTATAAAGCTTGTCATGTGAGGACTGCTTCATGGGTTTTTGGATCACGCTGGCTCTTCAAACACAAATGTTGAAAAGAGGTGCTGCAGCACAGGCAGTAAGAGAAAAATGTGTTGTGACCTCAGAGCTCAAGACATTAAGTACTCTACAATCATGAATTGAATATAGGTTATCAAAAGGTTATCATCGGGTGGAATCTAGAAGCCCTTTAGTTTGTTGAGATTTATTCCCATAACAGAAAGTGAATGGACTCTACAAGTGACACTTCTCTCCCTCCATGTGGGGATTGATTTGTGGTCCTGACCCCGGTGTTGCAATTACTGCTCTACCTCAAAGGGCCATTCTTCAGTATAACAAGGCCACTTTCACCCGGACCCTCTGTGTCCTAGCATAACCCACTCCTCTGAGAGCTGACACAGATACAGGCCCAGGAGCTCCACTGCCTGAAGGAGAGCTGAAAACGACTGCACTGATCTTACATTCCATCTTTTTTTCTAGTGAGCAGCTGAATAATTTAACGCTCTGAGGAGAGGCTTGTTTGCACTTCTGAAGGTCCAGCAAAGCTCAGAGTGGGCGCCTTGAGGAGGAGCTAACGGTGCTGCAAGATTCATCACATCATTGCATATGCATTTTTAATAACCTTTTACCTCATAAAAAAGGCAAACATTTGCATTATATTAGTTTCAACTCTATAAAAAAATAAGAAGACATTGCTTATTTTTAATCCATAAATATCCAGATCACCAGTTGGCTTTTCTTTTGAGTTTAGGAGAATTAATCTCTACGATTTGATTTAATATTGATAAATGATGATCTGGCTTTAATATAAGAATAATTTATGTATGTTATGATGTATAATATATGTATATTATAATTAGATTTTTGAGGCTCAGGGTCCCATGACAAAACCTTTGTTTCATGGGTGCTGTGGTGTAAACAGTTTGGGAGCCACTGGACTAGAAAACATTGGAGCTGATGGTAATTGTCCTCAGGCCTTGAAAAACCCTGACTGAGGACCTTGATTTTAATAGATTCTAAAGGGAGAGATGGTTTTAAAATAAGAAATATTCAGATGTACTTCAGACAGCCTTGTGCCTAAAGGAAAAGCATTTGAGGACATTAGCACAAAATGAACTGCAATGATTTAATTTCTAGCACCAGCACATCTACAAAGCTTTGTTCAGACTGACACTGTAAGAAAAAAAAAGCCGCCTCCTCATTTTTTTTAAATCACAATGCTTTGTTGGCACACAGCTGGGTGCTGATGCAGAGCACTTGGAATTTCTTTCTTAAAAGCAGCAGGTCCACCCCACAAAAAAAGTGTTTAACCTCGCTCCACTTTTCGAGCGCATAGTCCATTACTTCCCCATGTTTTTTTGTTTTATATTTGCAACAAAGGCAAGACAACTGTTATTTTGTGATCTGAAAGAATCAGAGAGGAACATTAGTGGCGACGCGCTTTCACTCAAAATTACCATTTACTCATTTTTCAACTTGAGGGACACAATTGTGTGCTTTCTGACTCAACACACCTTAAGAAACCATTGAACACTGATTGGACACAACGTATCACAGTGTTAAATATGAATTATACAGTAATCACTGCAATAATGGAATAAGCACAACACTGATTTACTTCTGGGCTCCCTCGTCTTGAAGTCAATTGTTTTTGAATCACCTGTGGTTAATACAAGATTATGAGATTTTACTTTGAAGTCCTAAAAGCAGCGGTTGCTAACAAGCCAGACGGGAAGTCATGGGAACATCCGGAGTTGGTTTATAGCCTAACGTCAGCTGTTTCTTGCGATTACATTCACTCTTTAACTATTATTAAAGTGGTGTTAATACGTGTAGGTTATTATGCTAAACAACACGTGTAAATATAATAAACGTGTGTTTGCCATTGATCTTATGCAATATTCCTAAATCCAATGAAAAAATCCTGTTACTTGTTGAGTGAGCCCTTGCGATGCTAACGTCCGAGTTGGCATACAAAATAACGTAATCACTGCAACACTATTGCTCTGTACAAAAACGAAATGAAAACCCACCTGGAATTCAGTGCTGGTGTTGCCAATCTGATTGACGTTAGGCAGAGAGCCATAGTACTGCGCCCGGGACTGAGTCAAGCGAAGCTGCTGGACCTTCTGAAACTGCACCTGTTCGTCACAAAGGGGAAGAAAAAAAAAACACAAAAAATGGTTGGACATCTTCAAGTGTAAAGCACA
>CALSBZ010042330.1:1915-24527 GCA_943591055.1 Gobionotothen gibberifrons | reverse complement strand
ACACAGTTAATAGTCAAACAGACTCAAAGGGACCAATATGCCAACATGCAGGTAACAAAGCAACGTGTCAGATTTCAGGTGGACTGTGGTGCAACTTGTAATGTTATTCCAGAAAAGTATGTTAAAGGAGTCCAACTGGAGCAATGTAGCAGAAAGTTAATGATGTATAATGACACTTCACTGAAGCCCCTTGGAAAGTGCACACAGACAGTGTTTAATCCACGAAAGAAGAAATCTGAGTTTGTGGTTGTCAAGCAGGAGAAGCTTAAACCTATACTAGGAAGATCTGCAAGTGAAGAAATGCAGTTGATAACAGTACAGCACCACAACATCCTGACTGTGGAAAAAGAAGGAGTTTGGACAGAGGAGCAGATTAAAAAAGAATACTCAGATGTGTTTCAAGGTGATGGGTGCCTTGAGGGAAAGCTAAAGCTTGAAGGGATCCAACAGTAGAACCAGTTCAGCTACCAACGAGAAGGGTGCCAGTTGCTTTATACAAGCCACTAAAGGAGGAACTTGCAAGTTTACATGAGAGAGGGATCATAATGCCAGTGGAAAAGAGCACTGACTGAATCAGTAGTCTACTGACAATAAGGAAGCCCACAGGAAAACTGAGAATCCTCATGGATCCTAAGCCACTGAACAAAGCACTCAAGAGAAGTCATCACCCATTACCAATTATGGAAGATATACTGCCTGACCTGACGTGTGTTCACAGTGTGCGATATGAAAGATGGATTCTGGCATGTGGAGCTGGAGGAAGAATCCAGTTACCTCACAACATTTGCCGCACCTTTCGGCCGCTACAGGTGGTTACGCATGCCAATGGGAATAAGCCCAGCCCCAGAGATATTTCAAAGAAAGCTGAATCAAACATTGGAGGGGTTACCAGGAATCAAGATAATTGCAGATGACATCCTGATTGTAGGGGCAGGAAACACAGATGATGAAGCTGTGAAAGACCATGACAGGAAGCTGGAAATGCTGTTGCAGAGATGCAGAGAGCGAAATGTGAAGCTAAATCCAAAGAAACTACAACTAAGGCGCACAGAGATGCCATACATTGGACATCTCTTAACCTCAGAGGGGTTGAAGACCCAGCTAAGGTGGTGGCAATCCGAGAGATTCCCCGGCCCACAGATGCAAAAGGGGTAATGTGTTTTTTGGGCATGGTCAACTATTTGGCAAAATTCTGTGAACACCTGCCTGAACTGTGTGAACCTCTGCGAGAGCTGACCCACAAGGATGGGATATGGGAGTGGGCAGAGCGGCATGAACATACTTTGCCGGCTCGAGGGCACTTCTGTTTTTTCCTATTATGTGTTGGTAGATCCGGTTACTCATTGCATCGCCAGCTTTATCAAGGTTTTCTTTACAAAGAAATATTTTTGTAATCTTGTAAATTAACTGAAAAACTGGATTAAATGGGGAAACTACCCTGCACAAGTGCCCTTTTGACAAAGGATGCAAAGAAGACGAAGAGGGAGAGTAATACAAACACTCATTCTACTAAACTAGATCAGAAATAAATAAAATATGCCTACCTAATACCAGGTGTTTAACCCTGCCTTTATCCTTGCTCTTGGGTTTCTAGCTATTTGGGATTCTCACAGTAGTTTCTTGCTTTAGACAGTGGCATTAGCTAGGCTGCTAACGGTAGCCATGAGGCTAACGAAGTATGAAAATCAAAGGACAGAAAATATGTTTTCAAGTTCTTCGTCACGCAGCTTGTTTGATCATATTTAGTGTGTCCTCTGGATGTAGCTCAGAGGAAAACTGAAAGTGATCTGTCAACAAAAATAATAATACCAATTTGATAAACTAGCGGGAACACTTTTGGACTGTGTGGTAAAGAACACAAATCACTTTATCATGTTTAATCAGCTTTAATACCAAATTACCCAAAAAATGTATGTGAACATCTAGAATACGTTCCTATTAAGAAGAACGGGTCATTACAATGTTTACACTTTTGGCACATGTAGATGAGGTTAGAAAAAAAGTGTTATAACTCAAATGCACAACACAAGGCACATAAGTTAACTGACTATTAATCAGACTGCAAGTTATCTAAAATTATGCTTTAGTATATTTGTAGCTAATCAGTGCCATGCAATAAAATACTGTTTATTTCATAATCTCTTTCACGTAAAGTCACAAAGCAGACCTGATTCAACACACTATAAAAATGAATACCACAAAAGGAACAGACATTACGAAAAATGTTAAACAACAAGTGACACACAACTTAATGTGTTATAGTTTAAGCTTATTTTTTTTATACATACATATATTGTGAAGCAATATGTTGTTACTATATCTGGAGTTAAAACCAAAAGGAAAATCCACCTCTAATTAAAATGCTATGCTGTGACATGCACAATGTACTTGAATTTAGCTGCAGTTACATGTGCTGTTTGAAGGAAAGATAATGATATGTTCTACCTGTGTTAGATTCTTTTTTACAATTGTTAAAGTTTGAATCTGGTCAGCTTTCCTCCCTGAAATTCCACTTTCCCAAAATGTCAATGTTGCTCAACATAGAAACCCAGGCACAATTTGATGACATTTTCGAAGCTCTGGAAAAGGCAGCTTCTTGCACTTAAACTTTGAGGGACTGAGACTAAAATACAACACCTAATATTAATATGTTATACTGAAGCATTTACTCTTACGGCCTCACAGCGGCGTGCGTTGACGCTTCACCATTCACTTTGAATGGAGTGACGTCACTTTTCGCCGAACTGCATTGTGGGAAGTGACACGGAGCGTTGCTGGCGTGGCTCGCTGCAAAAGTTGAGCAATGTTCAACTTTTGACGCCTCAGCAGAAGCGTCAGCCAATCGAATCATATGCCAGTACAAGCTCTAGCCAATCAAACCGCTGCTTGTGTGTCAGGGGCGGGAGATTCATGTGATTGGTTGTTGGTCGAGTTTCAGACACGCCCGCCGACAAGCGACAACGCACGCCGCTGTGTGGACGGGCCGTTATACCAACTCTACTAAGCTTCTGGAAATATTTCGAATGAGTCCGTCTATCCCAGAAAATAAGTTGAGGACAAACTCAAAATGGTGTTTGATGGGAATTAAGATGCTCTTTAAGTGTTTTGAGGTGGATTTTCCTTATAAAATGTACGCACGCACAAAAATATAATAATATAACACACTTAAATGATAAAAAGGCCATTCAGTCAATGTTCTTCTCTTTGGTACGTGTTTAAAGGTGGGCACAAGCATCCACCTAAAGTGCTCTATATGGTACAGTAAGCTGGTCAGGCTTTTAAATAAATGTGGAGTCTTTTTTATTTCTGACTGTGGCGAGTCTTAAATGAGGCTAAAATTGTCTGTTTTCTATCCAGCTGTCATTTTTCTCCAGTGACGCCACTCTGGAATACATCAGACCATCGTATGGACCGGATGTAGTCTGATAGGGTTCGAAGGTCAAAAAATAAAACATTTGAAGTGATAAAGCTCCAGTATGAGCTCTATTTTCTGACACACACACTCAAACACATTGTGGCTCCACTCTCATCCCGTCCGTTCTGCTGGGTGTTTGGCTCCTCTGTTGTTGCAGAGTCTTTCGAGGGGTCGCAGCAGTTCTTCCTCTCGGGGTCTGTACGGCACGACGTAGCTCTCCTCCTCCAGTAGGATGCGGTTCAGTGTCTCCTCGTGGTTGATGTGGCGGCGCACCATCAGTATGTACTGTTTTCCCTCCTCCAGGTGGGGGCAGTCACACACGTTAGGGACCCACAAGAACTCCCGGTGCTCCAGGCGGAAGCCGTTGCGGTAGGTGTGGAGGATCTGGACGTCATACCGCGTCTCCTGGCCTCGGTACAGCTTTCCGAGCACCCGGGCACGGAAAACTAACAGAGAAAATTCAATGAGATATTTAAATTCACATGTTAAAGTCATATTTAATTTAAACTACAAGGTTCCAACTCACCAAAGTCCTTCTGGCAATACTGTCTTTGGCGTTCCCTTCGACCTTTAATTCGATGACATTTCCCACAATGCCCTGCGCAAAAAAGTAAGCATAAAAAATAAGGATCACAAACATAGGCCTGATAAAAATAAATATATATATTAAAATAAGTACTTCAACATAAAAAAAGACATGCTTGCTTGCGTTGTATGAAAAGACGTTTAATATAAACAAGGCATTTTATGAAATATCTGAGAATCGTTTACACATTTATGGGATCATGCTTAGCTGGGCTGTTTGGTGAGGTGAGGGTCAGGTTGGGAAAAGGTGAACATACTTCCTGGTGAAGGCTGAGGAAGGAGGTTTCTGTGGTTCTCCTCTCTCTGCAGGCGGGGCAGGATGGGCTGGTGGGGGGGCTGGCGACGGTTGTGGTGGGGAGATTGGCGAGGTGGCTTCAAATGTCTTGAAACTAGGAGACACATATCAAACAAACACAGTGTTACCATGACATGTCTTCTCAGTCAGAGATTTTTTAAATAGTAGGTTACATTTTTTATAACACTTCTGACGTAAGCCACTTTTTAAGTATTACAAATATGTGACAAGTATTACAAATATGACAATGTCTCACCACTATCCACAATAGAGTACTAAAGGATAAAGACCTGAAACTCATAAATGAGGTACCTTGTTTCAAAGCCAATAGGTTGGTTAGATGCCTGAAATAAGTTCTGTGGTAAACAAAACCCTAATAGACTTTCACGTTTTGCACTCGGCATAAGATGGCTGGATGAGAGTTAAAACATTGTTGAAGACTTTGCAACATCATTCCTTCAAGCACAGGAACATGTATCTACTCAGTCATGTGACCAGAGAGTAGTTTGTTTATAGCCCAAAGTTAGCTTTCTACTTCTGGCGATTGCTTTTAAGCCTCAAATTAATATTTTTTACCAGAGCCATGAATTGACATTGGTACCAACAATAACTCAAGACTAATTTTTGTCAAAAAGGAACTGCAGGCACAATTTAGCTTAATATGCAGCACAACACATTAGGACATTTCTTTTTGCATAATGGTCTGATACTGATGGACAGGAAGGAAACAGCAGGTTTCTCTCAAAATGTGGTGGTAGATTTATTCAAATAAATAACATGCCAAACCATGCATTCTATCCTCATTATGTCTTTTCCAAGAAACAAAACCATGACCAGACTAAGCAACAGAAAGGTTCCCCTTGCTACCCAACAAGCAACCAACACACTTCTTCTGGCAACATCAAGAGTCAAAGTGTGTTTTGGAAGAATCCATCAGCAGGTAAATGTTTGCAGAAAGGCTCAAAGATTTATTGCAGTGTTAGATAGATTCCGACAGAAGGCATGAGTTGGCTGTGTGAGGATTTCCATGTGAGTGTGAATATTTACGGAGAGATTCAGCACATGTGTACAGCAGGTTTATCAAGAGAGATGAACCAGCCGCATTCCTCAGCTGCTCAGCCAGTAGATAAACTCTTTTAAATCAAGTCTCGTAAAGATGGATTGTTTAAACCATTGTCGACCACACAGGTGTTTTCACTTATTGTTTCTTGCTTTCAGGACTTTGTAGGCTTGTAAATATTGCCATTGATTGACATTTGCCTCGTTCTCCTGTTAGTGTCTTGCACCTGTGAGCATCCTCAATCATTTTTATTGGCGAACAAACGAAAACACCTGTGAGGGAGTGTAGGCATAGGCGGATTTTGCGGGGGGGCAGGGGGGGCATTGCCCCCCCTAGTGGCTGAAATATGTTACAGCATTTTTATTTTATTTTTTTATTTTTTTATTTTATTGTACAGGCTACAGATACAAAACAATATCAAAAAAGAGACATTCCTATCTCGGACAAAAACAAAAACAAAATAAAATACAGTCAGTTGGTCACTTCAACATTTCATAAACAAAACAAAAATAGGTTGACAGTCCAATATCATCAAAAGCATTTATTATTCATTTTTATCCCACTCTTCGCTTGAGCTGATTGTTTCCCATTTTATGGTGTGTTGAGCCAACCTTTGATTCTTTGTGGCAATCATCCTTTCCAAAATAAATTGTGTTTTTAATGTACTTTTCACACACCTTAAATTCAGATTTTCCCTTGATTGAGCTTTAAAAATAAGAATGTTTGCCAGAAGAATAATTGTATTCATCAACTGTGTATTGTCCTCATCCAAAAGCCCAAACAAAAGACCAAAGGGAGTAATTGCTAAATCAATATAAAGTGTCTTAAGCCAATTTTGAATCTCAGTCCACAGTCTTGCAACGTATGGACAATAAAAAAATAAATGCATCTGGTCTTCCTCTTCCTCCTCACAGAATCTACAAAGTGGTGACGGTTCGATTTTAAACGTGTTGAGTTGTTTTTTTCTAGCGATAATCTTGTAAAAGATCTTCAGTTGGAAGATTCTTGAATAGGAATCAATTGTTGTTTTGTATATGGTTCTAAAGAATTGTTTCCAGGGTATCAGAATATTAAATTCTTCTTCCCAGAAAGAACAGACTGCATGAGGAAAAGCAGTAAGGCCCTTGCTCTGTAAACAGTGATTATAAATTATTGTATTTAGTTTCATTTTTGATAGCCATTTCTGACTTCTTGTATGAGGTGTACAGACCTGTTGTCGGTTTCCATCTTTTTTAATTTACGTTTCCAGTTAGTTGGAATAGCTGAAAGCAGCTGGTTAAAGTGAAGGAAATCACATATCTGACCATACATACAGCAAAAACACTGATATGAAATTAAATTACCTGTGCTATCTAGTAAATCATTCATGAAAAATAATTCCTTTTCTCAGGAGACTTTCCCATAATAGTGGTTTCCCATCTATTAAAACTTCTGAGTTCAACCATATTAATTGATTTTGGATTTCTTCTGATGTGTCTGGGGGGTAATACTGGAAACTCAACCAAGCCTTCAATGCATCTTTAACACATGGTGAGATTTCTACTAATATTTCTTTGAATAACCATTCACAGAGGTGAGATTTTAATTGGAAAAAGGGAAACAGTTTACAGTCAAAAAAGTGCCCTGAAAATAAGTTCTGACTTGTTCTCCAAAGACTATGATGATACATTTTATTAATCCAAGATGCTTTTAAAGATGAATTCATTGCTGCCAATTTTTTTTTAAGTTTAGTCCACCATTTTCAAGTGTATTATATATGTATTGCCTTTTTATCTTGTCAGGCTTATTATTCCAGATAAACTTAAACATTCGTTGTTCAAAGCTTTTTAAAAAAGACGCCTCTGGGGAGGGAAGTGAAATTAAGAGATAAACAAACTGTGAATCACAAGAGCATTAATTAATGTAATCTTTCCCTGTAATGACAGAGCTTTCCCTTTCCAAGGTTGAATTATTTTCTCAGTTTTCTGCATTTTTCGCTCAAAGTTTACCTTAACTAGATCTTTGAGATTTTCTGGAATATGAATTCCCAGAACATCCACCACATCCAATGTTACAGCATTACTACGTCTAAAACTGTTCAATACAAATATTTCGTATATGAATATTTTAATAAGGTAGGACACTGGTTAATAATATTGTAGCGTGTTCAAGTAACCAAGGGATATAGTAGTTATCAAATAAGTATAAGATGTGCACAGTTATGATACGTTTTAAAGTTATGTAATGCACTGTTGTTGGGGGGAGAGACCGCCCCTTCCATATGAGTGTGTGTTTACGGCGGGCATGGGAAAGTCATACTCAGTGCAGTGAGCGCTGGCTTTATCCGTAGCACCCCGCGCAATAGTTGGGACTGTGTACTGACGTTAGTAAAAAATGTTTTCCCCCCCAAGCGCAAATGTCAAACTCCGCCTATGAGTGTAGGGATTTCAACATGATCAAGATAAGTGTATTTGAAACACAATCCGGCCTGAATTGTAATGCGTCCTCCAAATTGTATTATATCACATACCTAACCCAAGTCAACTGAAACTCCATCAAGTTTTTGAGACAGCAAACCGTTACTTTTCTTTTTCTTTTTCAGCCTCAAACTTGACAGTAGAAGCATGAATGACAAGATCTCCATCAGATACCGTGCTCCTTCTGCATTATCTAAGTGTGTTTTTTACACTATCCAAAGGTCCAGTATTTTTATCTATCAGCATGACCTGATCATATTTTTCACAGTCATACATTTCAGTGAGCCTGACTGTATATTGGACCCTGCTGTTTAGTATGGCATCATGGTGGCTATTTATGTAAACCCACACGCATGTAGACACAACGACCCACATGGTAGTTCGATAAATTGATAACGTAATTATCTATCAGGCCTGTATCTGAGGGTTCTTGGACATGTAAATGAGTGGATCATGTATTGACTAAGATTTAAGATGATTTAAACTTTATTCTATACATTTGTTTGAGGGCAATTAAATGAAGCTAGCTGCAGGACTTACTCCAATGTGTTCGGGTGGTGACAGGGGAAGCCCGGGTGGTGACAGGGGAAGCCCGGGTGGTGGTGGTAGTTGTGGTTGTGGTGATTGGTTGATCCCAGGGGAGGTAGTTGTCAGTGTGGTGAGCTTGGCGCAGTGGACTCCTCCTCCCATGGTGGAGGGCGTATTGACCTGGTGGGAGCCAGTACTCATACTCGATCCCCGGGTTTCTGTCTGTAGCCAGCACCTGCACACAAGGACGGCACTGAAACCTATAGACTATTTTATTAGCTTAAAGAGCAGCTTACTTTGTCATAGTTTTGACTACTACTACTATTTTGGCATCAAAGCAAGTCCTAGAAACAAGAACAAATGTTGCTGAATTTATACTCACCATGTAGAACTACCACATGAAACAAAGAGTACACTGTTCTGAGGATGCTTACAGCTACCATCAATGTTCTACAGAACTCCCAACAGCAGTGCTCTTACAGGAGAAAGCAATAGGTAACAGCTGTTTGGTAACTAACCAGATCTTTTTATAAAATACCTGCACAGGGTCTGAATGAAACCATAAAATATAAATTAAAAGCTGATGTTTTTCTTCCCTTGGGAAATACTGAACGATGTGCAGAACAAGTATAATTTACAAGTATAATGCCCAATGCAGGAAGGTCCCATGTGTTTATCTATTGCTGTTTTGTAGCCTGACTTGGTTGACCAGAATGGCCTCAATAATAAATCCTGGTTTAACTGAATCTTCTCGATGGCTTTTAGACATTTATTGCATTTTTTGGAGGGGGGCCCTTTTTCAGTTTCACTACCCATTTGTTCCTGTAAAGGTTGTTTTGAGGTTGCTTTCAGAGGCTTTTGTTTGTAGGCTGTACAGATTGTAAGGTCCTGAAGGCACATTTCTGATATTGGTAAGATCAACGAAACATCAAGAAGAGATTTCCAGCTCCTGCGACCGGATGCTAACCAAACCATCCGGCATCAATACGTTAGAGCTCTCACCATGAGATGGAGGTCTTCCTGGGTGGGTCCTGGTACCTCGAAGCTCTCCCAGGTGTCTGCAGAGCGCCGGTACACCAGTTTTGTCCCGGCTACATTGTACTCGCCCGGAATGCTGATCTTCCAGTTACCGTTGATCACAAACTGGGAGTGACCATTCTGGAGTGCTGGATAAGGGATCAAGGTACGGAAAGGAAGGAAGGAAAAGTTTGATGTTATTCAGAGTTGACCAGTCAGTCAAATATTTCCAAATGCCATAAATTCTTTGTCCATATAAGGGGGTCATGCTCTCTGTTTGGTGTCAGAAGCAGAAATATTTCCAGCTGGCTATATAAGGCAGCTGTCTTTCCTGAGCAGTGGGAAAGGGAATTTCCATGGCATGAAAGTACCTTCACCTGCCTCGCCCCAGTGGTCAGATAAAGCCTTTTATGAGCGTCCCCTTTCAGGACCACAGTGTGCGCTGTTTGAGGGCCTGTTTTATTTTGGTCTCATAAACAAGGATGAGAATAGATGTCCTTGGTTATTATGTTGCCTGGAAAACACACAGTGGGTCCAGAGACCAGATAGGACTGCTGAGCCCACTGTCTCTGGGGAGAGGAAGTTATTGCAAGTCTAGGAAATACTTTAACTGCTGGATTAACACTTCAGACAGTGACGCAGAGGGAGTCCTATGCAGAGAGCTGAGACTGATATACAGAGCATCCCAGGAGTCATGTGTGTGTGTGTGTTTGGTGTGCATGGTCTTACCTAGATAATTCCTGCTGTTATCAGTGACTCGGATGTGAGTAGCTCCAGCTGGGATCATGGTCACTTCGTTGTATCCAAAAGGTCCGCCTGGCAAACGGAGACATTCAATTAGAAGCTTGGTTTAATGAGTCGGGTCTTTTTTTAAACTACTTAACATGATTAAAGGAAAAGTCAGTATTTACAAGCTTAAGACAGTTTTGCAACAAAGTGAAGCCCAGAAAAAAGAAGAATGAGATGGCTCTTTAAGTCATTTGAAGTTATTTTAATCTTAAAAGGAGAACATCAAAATAAAGTTTCGCATAATCTTTTAAGACTGTCTGTTGCATTATAGAGATAATTCTGAGATCAACAAGTGTCAGTGCAACTTTGAGATCAAACAGAATGAGAAGTTAAATGAATGTCAAAGGGCCCTTCCTCATATTAACAACATTCATAACAAACAGTTGAGTTATGTGCATTATGATTACAGTGTGTTATTAAAGACACAATTAACTTGCACTGGGACCACATCTAATGATATGTTATCCTTCACTGCAATACTCTTGGCCTTTCTTTAAATCACTGTCACTTGCCATACACTAAATAAATGCTACTTTTAATAAATACAATCCTTGATTGCATAAGACTCCACTGTGAGGTTTGTGAGGTTTTTATATGACTGTAAAGACAGTTATTACTGCAATGTAATGCAAACTTAAAAGCATGTAAATTCATCAAAACTAAAAACATAAAACCAAGGTTGCGAAATACTGTAATTCACATTTGCATTTAATTACAGACTGTGTGATTATAGCAATCAACACCACTAACATCGTCTTTGGGAACTTCAGAGTGTTCACAATGTAAACGCATTCATCATGGTGTCATCTGAGGTGGTTGCCATAGTGTTCATGTAAACTCACAAATCCAAATCACAACAACAAAGCAGCAGTGTTGTCCAGTTCATTTAGTTTCTTTCAAAACCTTAAACCAGTGCTGCTTGTTCAGATGCTGCGAACAACTATGCCTTAAATCCTGCTTCAATTCACCAGGATGCACTAACCATGTTTTAACAACAAGTAGATATTTAAAAGCAAGTATGTCAGCGTTTCTAGGTTTCAGATCCAGGCCTGAACAGATAGATTCATTTCTATTGTTTGCTCTTTAAAACACTCTTAGACTGAGAATGTAAAGCCATGTGTATAGTACTTTAGGTGTAAATAGGCAGGCCTGTTCATTCAATAGTAATTGCATTCATAATCTATTAATAGTTGTGGATTGATTCCAACCACAGCTGCAGGTCTTTAACATTTGACTGTACCATTACTGTGCTGTGTGCTGTCACTTGAAACAGAACAGATTGCTGCACGCCTTCACTTTGTACTGAGCACTTTATATTCAGGGTTAGTCTTTGAATGGCATGCTATGCCATGCTATGTCATTTTTCAGCAATCAGTAACTGGTATGTAATCAGTAACTCACAATAATCTGGATTAGTAATCAGATAATTATATCTTTGAACATATCTTGCCAGATATTGATGTGGCTCGTACAGTATTACAAAGCTCTTGGCAAGTCTTTATCATCTGTCATTATAAAACAATGACAATCTATGATGTCAGCAATGATTAACTGCTATCAATGGTTTACTAGATTTTACAGCACAAAGACAGATATTTTTTGAATGAGCTGAAACCACAGCCCTTCAATATAGAGTGATATTTCACTTCTGAGCCAAAAAAAAAAAAAAGAGGCAGGGACAGCTCTATGGTTCTCCTGCTGCTCTGGAGCGTAAGGTGGCCGCGGGGTGAACCCCATTCATTACGGCCTTTGAAGAGCACGTAACTTTGGTTGCCCTGGCTCACCCGTCTCAGAGAGGAACTATTCACAAGGTTCATCTCTGGGGCTTTAGCTACATGAAGATGTAGCGCTGTAACTGAGGGAGTGTCAGAGTTACAAACAGGCAGCGGAAGCTCCAGGCCGTCGGTATTTGACCTTGCGAGGAGCGATTTTGTGCAGCCGCCCTCCATCAGATCTACCTCCTTTGGGAAACACAGCTGCAGGAGGAGGGAAAACATCTCAAGGCTGTCGAGTCGCCCAAACAAAGCGGCCATTATCAGCATTATTTCTTGCTCAATCTGAGCCATTCACGCCGGCTTTTAGTTCTGCCGACCCACGGAGCTGTGGGAGGTGATCCTGAGCCAAGAGCCAGAGGTACTGGGTGCTTTCTGTCAATCATTGGGGGGCGAAACCATAGACCTTATATTTAAGTAGAAGTAGCAATACCACAGTGTTAAACTACTGAGCTGCAAGTATTCATGTTTCATTCAAAATAAAAAACTTTAAAATGATTATCATATTTTGTTTCTCTTCTTCATCACTGCCAACATTGTTCTATCATATCATATAATGT
Organism: Gobionotothen gibberifrons; assembly: GCA_943591055.1. Taxonomy (NCBI): domain Eukaryota; kingdom Metazoa; phylum Chordata; class Actinopteri; order Perciformes; family Nototheniidae; genus Gobionotothen; species Gobionotothen gibberifrons. The sequence continues at coordinate 12,050 of CALSBZ010042330.1, read as the reverse complement.
ACACACATGTTTGCATGTCCGTCTCACAGAACCTTTTTTGCCTAATTTAACTGTACAATTCTTACTATTTTTACATTATCTTTAAGTCTCTCTGATTAAACTTTACATTGTAAATGCAGTTAGTGCTGCAGAAGGGGAACTAACATTTTCAATGATTCATTTTTCCTCCTATACTGTGGCATTTCTTCAATGCCATATTCACGACAATGTCACATCCTTATACAGAGGCATTTGAATGAGTTTGTGTCTTTCTTTGCCTCTACCCTTTGACCCCTAAACAGTACATTTGGGTTGAAATGATGGAACACATGTTTATTTTGTTACATGTCTTAGTTTGAGTGGTTTTGGTATACACACATTTCTAAGTTGGTTTGTTGGTCTGTGTTTTTGGTAACCCTGTTTTCCAAGATGTATTGTTGTTCATCATTTACAGATTTATTGCCATAATAGTTCATCTAATTTTAATACTTTAACAACTTTGACAAAAAACTCCTCCCCACATGTTGAACAGAAGAGAGCGACCGCATGTTGCCCTCTGAACTGCAGATACAGTATGAACGTGGGTAGAACATGTTTTGGTGGCATCCAGCCAGAGTTCCATTTAGAGCTTGAAGAACTCTGCGTTTTTCCTCAAATCTTAACCACTGTAATTTTGGAGATCAATTTCCTCCTGGAAGGCAAAACTATTTACCATACTTAATCTTCATGTCATCAGAGAACAATTACCTCTTGATTAAACCTGAATGACTAATGACCTTTTTTGGCGGGAAAACACAAAGAGGGCTTGGATTTATCCCCAGATCGTGTTGGTTTGAAACTGCTGCAATTGATTCCTCATGGAGATTATACGGCGATTGTGTGTGTGTGTGTGAGTGTGTGTGTGTGTGTGTGTGTGTGTGTGTGTGTGTGTGTGTGTGTGTGTGTCATACAGACGCCCGGCTGTGACTCCATCTTGGGCTCAAAGCAGCAGGAGGACGCTTGCATGGTGTGCGGAGGACAAAACACCACCTGCATGCACCACAAGAGCGTGTACCAGAGCAACGGTCTGGAGGCAGGTAGGAAACACACACACACACACACACACACACACACACACACACACACACACGCACACACATTATTATTTGCACTCAAATAATATGCACATTTCAGACGAAAGCCTTTGCTCAAACTTTCTTTTTGTCTTGTGTCTGATGTAAAGTTCACCTTAACCTTTAAGGCAACGGTTCATCTCAACCCACTCTCTTCCTCCTTCTCTTATTTGCTGTTCCCTGTCATTTTCTACTCCTCACAAACATTTACTTTGGCATTTACAACAGAAGGACGGGTCACAGAGTTGTCTCTGTAAATCTTAAAATGCCAAAGCAAAGAGCACGGAGGATGAGCTGGATGGTTTCGGTTGTGAGGAGAATCTTATTACTAGACAGATTACAGTGTCCGGCCTTCATCTCACAGTGCAGAGCGGACCAATCAAGGGGGAGGTCCCGGGCAAGAGTGCAACAATCTAGGGAACCTAAAATCAGCCCCCTAAGCCTTTTTAAAAATACAAAAACACTCCAAGCATCTGTGTGTGCACAACAGGAAATTAGTTGTCGATGACAAAGTAGTAGAGTGCACGAGGGCCCCACTGAGGGAGTCACTAAGGTCCACCAGAATCATTCAAGTAACTTTGAGAGTGGAGGAATAAACTTGCTGCTGCTCATTCTTTCTGCAACATTCAGGATTCAATGACAGGTTTGAGTTGGTTTTGTGCTCTACTGTTCCCTTTGGTATGTGATTAGACCAGTATTTAAACAATGGGTCCATTCAGTTATTGGTGAGTCAACATAATATTAACAACAATTTAAAATAATGTATTAATTGTTTTGGTCATGACATTTTTTGAGGGTTTTAAATAACTTGAGAACTATTGAGTGTGTAGGGAAAGTGAAATGTGCAGCAGATCCAACGTCCCTTTACGATACATCTTAACAACTCAACTACATTTTCATCTAGCGCCTTTAACAGCTTACAATTTGTATCCGTCTTTGGTTGATAAGCACATTTCTGAGAAGTCTTTATATTCCCATCACTTACCTAGTGTTACTCTAAATGCTAATTAGAAAATGTGGAATGTTGGAAAATGTTGACTTTTCAGTTACATTGAGCCACTTATTGAGCTTCTTGCTTGAGTCTACTTGTTATCATTGTAAACTGAGCAAAAAATGAATATCTAGGTTTGGACTGTGGACTGAGTCTTCTGGTATTTGATGATGTCAACCACTTTTTACTTTTTAATTGATTGGTAGACAAAAGTTATAATTATTGATTGAACAAACTCTTAGATCAACATTTTGCCAGTAAAACTACTTAACCAAATTAAATGTAAAAGAGCTTCTACACAGACGTGTTCTGCAGTCTGATCTCATTGGTGACCGTCAGCTCTCCACCCCAGCTGCAGGCAGCATCTGCTTCCTGTTTCAGCCCTGTGCTGCTCTGACCTCGGCTAGAGGAGCCAATGACCCATAAATCCACTTATATACACCACTCGTTAGCATGCAAAACATACATAGACATTATGTAAACATACATATGCATTAATCCTCTGTCAGTGCAGTACAAATAACTTGAGTTATTAGTTAAATCCCATGTAGCAGATGTGTCTACTGAGTACTAGGATGCATCTCATTACTCTGCATGTGCTGCAGGACCCGAGGGATGCAAGTTCATTTCCATCTGTGTGAGGAGGGTGAGAGGGGTGAGCAGGGAGCTGCTGGGAGCATGACGTTTGGACTGAGTGCAGAGCAGAGCTGTAATGCTGGCTGAAGGCTGCAGTCCACACTGATGAGTGCACTCTGGTCCTAACGCACAGCATGGAGTGGAGTTCTCCAGAGACTCAACATCACTTACACCACAACAGGGTGGAAACAGAGAGTGAGAAACCTCCACTCAATCCATCCTCGTTTTGAAATGAACATCAAATAAAAAGAAGTTGGAGGAGTGACTTGTGCAGGTGTGTGTTTGTATATGTGAATTTGCAACTTGCAATACAGTATAATTTGTCTAGCACTGATTTCTAAATTCAAACATATACTTATTTTTGACGTCCATATCAACCCGATACTCATAATTTTTGTTGGATTCATCTGCTACAGTGCTCCATAATATGGCAGCAATGCCCCTAGTACAACAAGGACAACAGCATGTTTTTGTTGAGTTGTGTGAGGCGTTCAAGGCTCTAGAAGAATATGCTCCATTTATTATTTCATTAGATGTGTTGGATGCTTTATCGACTCACATTAAAGTGGCATTTAAAGAAACTCGGCCTCAAAATACAAAGATGTCTTCGAATTAAATTCAGCATTGTCACTCACATTCTACATTCAACATTTTCCCTCCTGGTAATTATTAAAAAATAGACCAAAGAGATCATCATTAGTTAATGATATTGACTGAAATTAAACATTTGACAGGGATTTTATCGCCCAGAGCATTTAGCTAATTTAAGAAATCAGCCATCACAGAGCTTGGTATTTGGTAGGTAGAATGTGCTGGTATCAGTGAACAGAAGCCAAAGTTGACACATTGTAGATCCTCACAAAACATTCAGCAGGTTAAATCCCTTCCGCTTGTTCAATATTAGACTATTTTGGCAACTATGGTGTTTTGTTTTGCCCCAACATACCATAAGAATTTCCCCTAGAAACGGGGTTGAACTCCAACACCAGTTTGGTATTGTTGACACTCACCAGGCAGCGCCCGTTGACACACACAGCTCCAGGCTCCTTGGCGCAGGCCGTGCCATCGAGCACACGGCCAAAGTTGTAGTAGAAGTTGTGACCCAGGGCCAGGCAGCTCAGTTCACAGGGGTTAGAGCCTGGCAGGGAAGAGCTTCAGTCAGTGATTCATTAGTTTATTATGGGAAAACAGGCGAGGCAGAAGGAAAGGGAGGGAGGAGGCTGAGAAACAGAAACAGGCAGGAGGTGAAGATAAGAATCTGGGAGAGAGCAGAGTGAAAGAGAGGAGGCAAAAAACTAACAGATGTCATGGAGTATGTCATGGAAAACTCATGTGGATTAATTACACAGCATGCCTCACAGTGGACACGAGAGCTTTCCATCATGGAAACTTAACTATCTGACTTCCAAACATAGTCAAATTATAATTCACTCCAATCTGCTAAACCACAAGAATGAGTGTCCATCCGTCCTTAGTGAGGATGCACGAACTTCCTCAAGGCCAGAGGAGTTCGGTCCACGGAGGCCTTTTACACAGTTGTATTTTTGGTATTTATCCACTGCCAGAAGGAAGAATTACACACTTTGTATTGTAGGACCATCACAGTGAAAACATTGTATCTCCTAACAACAAGTCCTCAGTAACTGAACAGAAAGTTGACTTCACTGACCTCCGTGAAAGGTGGTCCATTTGAAGGAGGTTCCAGACACTAACGGTCGGTCATTGAAGGCAGCACACTGCATCTCTCTGAAGTCCTCCGAGCTGGGGGGGCACTCCTGCACACACACACACACACACACACACACACACACACACACACACACACACACACACACACACACACAGGAAGTTTAACAATAGCTTTTTACCTCCGCCGATTGCATTTACACTTCAAATGTTTTAAAGTGTTGATATGATGACATTATCCTGCTGAACAAAACGTGTCACTTTCATAAACGACATTATTTTCTGTCATATCAAGAAATCCAATGGCCAATCATTTGGCTTTTTTGTAGAGGGAGCCCTAGCGTGCGCACTTTGTGGTTGGCCTATATATATATATATGTCTTCACTGCACCACTCTATACCCAGCTTTAACAATACATGAGCCGAGTGGTGAGTAGGGGGAAAAAAAGGAGAAGGAGAGAGGTTGAGGATTTGTGTCCATTCATTGAAAGCTCTGAGCTAATCACACCGCACCAACTGCCAAATGCACACACATTCAAACATGCTTAAACACGCTGCAACCCATGTGTGTGTTTTTCCTTTAATCAATAAGGGCAACAGTGACATGCTGTCCAAACACACACATACACACACATACACACAAGCGGACAACACATTTCTAACACAATAGCAGGTCTGATAGCTGACTGCAGCAGGTCTGTGTTTAATCCCTGAGTTCAGTGCAGTGAAGACACAAGTTAATATGTCGTTGAAATTCCAGTTCACACCCTGAAACACCAACCCCGACCACGCCTATATGACCAACTTCTATAGCAAACATCATCCATTGTTCTAAGAAGTTTGCATCGAAAAGACATTTTTCATACAGTGTGAAAAGCGTTATTCTGAAATGACCTTAGTGTTGCAGATCTTGTATTGTCTGGGCTCTCCTGAACACGGTCCACCCACTGGGTTCCTGGGACACAGAAGAAATAAAAGTAATGTAATGTGTTATCAACATATGTGAATGATGTCCCAACATATTTGTTAAACACACTATACACAACTGTATGAACTACCTCAAACAATGATTTCAGATATATTATTATTGTTTAATGTTTCTCTAAAAATCCTGCATTCAAACAAAGTTAGAACATTAAATGTACTTAAAATTACCAAAAACTAGAAGTTAATTAGTTGATGCTATTTTGTTTTGATAATCTAAATGTGCAGAGTGACTAGTAACTAAAGCTAAATAAAATGGCCTACTAAATACTACATAAATGTAGTGGAGTAAAAAGTACAATATTTGCCTCTAAATTGTGAGTAGAAATAAAGTACAAGTTCCTCAAAACGGTTGTTAAGTTTTGATGAATGATGAATCCTTTGTTACACTCCACTGGAAACAGACAACACTTAAGCTTCAGTTGCAACTTTAATTGTGATTTCTGAGGATCATTGGTGACATATTTCAAATGTATTACATTTTTAAAGATTGATGCTGTAGTCTGAGTGACCCTGCGAGACCCCGCTGATATTTACCTTGTGATGCAGGTGCGAGTCCTGACTGAGGCTCCACCCCCGCAGCTACGGGAACAGACAGACCAGCCGCTCCACGGCGCCCACTCGTTCCTGAAGTGCAGCTGCCGCCGGGCGCGGGCCGGACGCCCTGATGACGCCTCGCTGGAGGGATGCCACGCAGAAACCCATGACTGAGACATGAACGACAGAGAGAGACAGTTTAATACTGACATTAAACACTTTAAACAAAGCGAAACAGAGACACAGCCAAAAGCCGCGTTCACACCAAGTACTTTTCCCACAAAGGTTCCTGAGAACTACGATTTAGTTGCGTTCACACCAAAAAGCCCCAGGAACTAAATTAGTTCATGAGAACCTTTTTTACCCCCTTTTCAGTCCCTGCTAGAGAGCAGGGACTTTCGTGGGAGAAAAAGGTTCCTATGTCTGATTGGCTGGGCGGAATGCAAACCACGCCCCGTCAAACTCCAAAAATGTTTTGTGAAGCCGCCATTTTATTATCCTCGCATTAGCATTATTAGCATTAGCATTAGCCCAGCGCAGAGAGACTAACTTATGGCAACACAAAATAAAACATGGGAGCGGTGGAGATGAGGAGGTATCGGCGTTCTGGCGATTTACTCGGAAGGCTTCAGTAGAAGCTGCTGGGAGTCCCAGCAGCTTCTACTGAAGCCAGTCCCCAATTCCGGAGACTTCCGGCCGGGGACTCCGGGCGGCAGTATACGCCGTGAAGTGGTTTGCAGCCTGCCAGTAAACCTAAAGCAGAAGAAGAAGAAGTGACGTCAGCGGCTTAATTTGCCTAATCCACCCCCAGGAACTAATTTTGGTGTGAACGTGATCTGCTTTAGTTCATGAGAACTAAAAGAGTTCTCATGAACTAAGTTCTCAGGAACCTTTGTGGGAAAAGTACTTGGTGTGAACGCGCCTAAAGTAAGCTGCTAAGCAGTAATGGAAATCAACTAAGTACATGTACTTACTGCTGTAGTAAAATAATTGAGACTTGTTAGATTCATATTTTACATTTACTATTTGTTCAACTACCAACTAGCAATGCATACAAAGTTTGGTGGTTAAAATAGGCTCCACATTGACCGGCTACAACATTAGCTATTATGATAATAATTTGATATTAGAGTATATGCCTTAATAGCATATTAGTGATGGGGTCAATCTGCTACATAAAGAGTGGTAATGGGTTTCATTCAGATGTTCATCTCAGTTTCCTATGTTACTTGGGTTACTTTCTAATTAAAACAAAGCTCCCACAATATGAGTATCTACACCAGCTGTTTGAGAACTATCTTTGCAAAGCTGCACAACATTTATTTCACAATCCAATCAGGGCGGAGTAGGCTGTTTCTAAGTGGGGCTTAAAGAAACAGGCGCTCAAACGGAGCATTTCAGACAGTGAATACAGGTATTTCTAGACAGACAGTATGAGAGAAAATAATGTGTTTTCAGAACATTAAAGTATGAAAACATGTAGTAGAAACCTAAAATACAAATACAAATCCTACAATTTGGCATGATATTTCCCCTTTAAGTACATAAAGTTTTGAATACAGGACTTTTACATAACAGAGTATTTTTTACTGTTAACCCTACATTCTTTGCAATTGTAGTCTATTACAATGTTCCCACAGAGATCAGACTGTTCAGTTTCTATTCTGATCTGCTTTTTTCTCCATGTATTGTGGTTTCTTGGACCCAATATAACTGCTGCTGTGAAGCCATGCAGTCAGGGACAACATGACTCTGCTCCCCACTGTGATGTTTAAATGTTCAAAGCTGTCAGGAGGCAACTGGCTACTGTCAGCAGCTCTCAATCCCTGCATGTGTGTGGGTTAGAGATGAAGACAGAGAGGCTACAGTTTTGGCAGTATGATGGGATATCATTTGTGGAAGGGAAAACTTGTGTTGGGGGGAGTTAAGTGTGACGCCAAACAAGAGCTTCTATTAATAACAGAAAATCCACCTGGCAGATTCATTTAAAGAGTATATAGTGTACAGAAATGACCTTGTGAGCCTGGTGGATCAGGACCATCACAGCCAAACAATACAAAGTTATTAGAGATATCTCAATGGTGCTCCTCAAACACATTCCAGAGTTTATGCCCTGGAGGAGGACTGAAACTGGCAGCGCTCCCACAAGTTCCTCATACAGGAGCTGGATCACACACAGTTCTTGAACTCTTCACACACACACACACACACACACACACACACACACACACACACACACACACACACACACACACACACACACACACGGTACATTTCGTTCAGGAAGCGCTAAACTCAAAGTCACCTGGAGTGACATGCTTGAGTGAAAGATCTGAATTGACGCTATATGGCCACATGTGAATAAAGAATACTTCAAAGTCATGCCATCGCTTTCTGCCACTTCCCTCATTGATATTCAAATGTATCCAACACGAGGAGGCGTGTGGTGCAGTGGGTGGTGCGTTTGTATTCATCAGGGTGTCACAGGTTCAAACCCCACTGCAGTCAGCATGTCGTTGTGTCCCTGAGACACTTCACCCTAAATTGCTCCTGTGGGGATTACCCACAGTATTGAGTATGTAAGTCGCTTTGGATAAAAGCGTCTAACAAGTGACATGTTGATGTAATGTAATGATTCTGCACTGTATAATCAGATCTGTAACTGAGAAGCAGGATTGTGTAAGTAGGATGTTTCTGTCATGTTTTGCACTTGATTTACAAGACTAATGAATATTTTTCCATTATATACACCAACAGTCTATCTAGCATCCTGGTGAACTATCAGGGTTATAAGAAATAATAACAGCATCATAAATCAAATGTTTAAGTATGAGTTCAGTTCAAATAATGCTTTATTTGACAATGGCATGAACGTGTAGACATACAACTATTTATTTAGTGGGAATGCTGATACAGCATTCAAACTACTTGTTCTTCTATGCACGAAATTCTTTATTATTATTCCGCCGGGTTATTTTGCTGCTCTTCTTCTCCCACATTCCACATCGCAGAAACTCCGTCAAAAACGTTCAGCTCGGTCGGGAATCGATTGCTATTACTTTTCTCATTCATAACTTTCATAATTCCCAAGATATATCCCATAGTTCATCACATTTTTAACATTGAAGTCAATGGAGAAACTCTTCAGACTTGAAAAATCTTCATGCGACTTCAACTGCTAACTGTTCCTTCATACTTTCACTTCCAACTTTAAAATGTTACACATCTTTCTGACATTATTCATATTAAACAACTTTTAAATCTGATTCATACTTTTAGAAATATTAAACATTGTTCAGACCTTGTTAAAGAGGTTTTCTTCTGATTTTAACATTAGTGTGTATTGTGCAGCTCGTTATGGCTAAAGTGTGTGATCTCAAAGCTAGAGTGGAGGACAGCTTGAAATTCGCCTTCATATTTTTTTTTTAAACCTGCCATAATCCCCAAACCCTACACTCCTGAGACATCATTTTTCATGACAAACGTAGGAAAACATCTCGTAGCTTGAACAATTTAAAATATTAAACAAAATGCCTCTTGAGGGCATGAAGTGACAAAAACGTGTCTCCATTAAACCCCATTGTAAGTTCAGCCTCATCTTTCCCCACCACAGCAGCCGCACACCTTTAGTTAATCTGCCAAAAAGGCCACATTATGAACCCGAAAGTACACAAAAATCACACTTCAGATGCTCAGAGTTCTTGAGATGCTTCACGCGTTGAAATTTCGGTTACGGTTCCTCAACAAAACGTTCACATGTAAGAGATTTATCTCTCATTCTGAACAATGCAAACACTCTCCTCTCACTGATTACTGCACATCACCATGGAAACCTTTGATCTCTGGGCTCAAGCACAGGTGTTTCATAACGTCGTTAGATCAAACAAACACCTGTGTGATGGAACACGATGATGTCATAACTCCAACTGAAATGCTCAGAACGCCACCAAACATCATATGATGGTTAGCACTGTGGCCCTGAACAGCTGTACATCAAATCTGATGTTACGTAATGTAGTGTTACTATGGCAACGCATCCCTCGCCATAAAATACGATGTCGCTGTAACTCCAATGGACACGGTCCAATCGTCCCCCAATCTTCACTTGTATAGAGAGGCGAAGTCCCTCCCCTTCCGAGGGAGCTCGTGGGACCCCGGAAGCGGAAAAATATACATTGAAGTCAATGGAGAAAATGGAGAGGAAAAGGTT
>CALSBZ010042329.1:9184-26219 GCA_943591055.1 Gobionotothen gibberifrons | reverse complement strand
TGTGTGTGTGTGTGTGTGTGTGTGTGTGTGTGTGTGTGTGTGTGCGTGCGTGCGTGTGCGTGCGTGTGTGTGTGTCTCACGCTCTTTCTCTCTCTCTTTCCCTCTCTCTTTCCCTCTCTCTCTCTCCACCTGAGCATTGCATTCTTGCAGTGAACACGCCCCTCTCCTCCAATCACAGCCCAGCAGCTACTCCAAAGTTAAAGGTGACACAACGTCGACATCATGAAAGTGAAGAGATTAAAGTCTAAATTCTGACTTTTTGCAACAACTTTTGGTCAGATTTCAAATAATTGTTCACATCTGGCACTAATCCTCTTCCTGTATAGAATGGTCTTTATGACCAGTCCCTTTATGACCAGTCCCTAATAACTTACCGGGATACAAACCGGAGGAACCAGGCAACGTGTAGCTACGAACTGCATTGCGGGAGCAAAGCATAGCTTCTCTCGCGTTGCTCGCTTCAAAAGTAGAGCAATGTTCTACCAATCGAATCATATGCCAGTACAAGCTCTAGCCAATCAAACCGCTGCTTGTGTGTCAGGGGCGGGAGATTCATGTGATTGGTTGTTGGTCGAGCTTCAGACAGGCCCGCCGGCAAGCGTCAACGCACGCCGCCGTGTGTAGGGGCCATTACTAAAGTGGTGATTCTGGATCCGTAGCTTTAAATGTAGCCAAGCTGCTGCTGGCCACGCCCCTTTGGAGCATGCATGAGTTCTCCTCTTTGAAGAGAGAGGTTTCTACCCAGATTCTCAGCTAAATGCTGCCGTAATTAAACGCCATATTATGTTCCATCCACATCAAGGATTATTTCTGAAACAGTATGGAGCTTAAATGCTTTTTTTTACCACAAGCTGGGTGAGTAGGCCTACCTTTTTATATCCTGTTCTTTTACACATTCTCTCTCCAGTACAGCGTTCTGAGTGGTAGCGATGCTTGCTAATGTAAACAAAGACCATATTACTTCCAAAACACGTCGCGCATTGTTTCTGATAGCGACGTTTCTGATAGGGCCGTGGGTTTAAAGCCAGCTCACATTTGAGTAATGTCGTCATGACCGCAGCAAATCAGCTCCGTTGTACCTCCGTTTTTAGAGATGTGGGTAAGGAGGAAAAGAGAGTGGGTTGTATTTTCTGACACTTTCTTTCGATCCCATTTGAATTGTGCCACGAATTACACATATGATGTTTGTCAATTTAAAAGATAATTTTACAAGTAAAAAAAATAAAAATGTGTCGTAAAACTGTGAAGTAAAACTTTTTTTGTGTGAACCGCTCAATGACCTACATCTCCCGCCTCGCACCACACACCAAGACGGCCGTCACGTTGGCACATTTCACTTCTTTCTTTCAGAATGAGGCAAAAAGTATTAAAAGAGGTTAAAATCACTACAAGTCTGGGCATGTTGAGAGCTGTACATACACACAAGGGGAGTTAGTCAGTTCCGTAAGAGCCAGCATGCGGGACCGGGATTTGGGGATTTGTAGTTTTTCTAGTTGCGCATTTTTCACAGTCTTATATTTCAAGAGTTTTACGACAAACTGTGACCTTTTTGACATGGAAATAATTATTTAAGATTGACAAACATCATATGTGTAATTCGTGGCACAATTCAAACGGGATCGAACGATAATCTTTCTCTCTCCATTGACTTCAATGCATAATTTTTCCGTAATAAGGTCCCATGAGTCCCACCGGAAGGGGAGGGACTTCGCCTCTCTATAGACTTCAATACATAACCCGGACCGGAAGTAGATGGGCGTGACTTTGCCACTCTATTTCAGGTTAAGCAATGATCTTTTTTCTCAACCAAACCAATAGTTGTTTTTCTTTTAATATACAACATTAACCTTTGAAATTGCAACAGTAATATGTGAGGAAATGCATTATCTTCGAAACATAATTGAGGATGCAGTTTAGTTGTATAGGAATGTCATTTTGTAGGAGCGTGAGTCCAAATAGTTAACTGTGACCTAAGTTTTGGTCTCCTATCACATAATAATAGTGTAGTATACCTACAGCAACTAATGGCGCATTCACACTGCAGCGCGGAGCTCGCTTTAAGCGTGCCGAACCGTGCGGGGCCTGTTTTTGGTTGCGCTCACACTAGGCCTAGTTCCGCCCCGGGGGTACTTTTTTGTCTTTTTTCTGGCCCGACAAATTTGTGGTTCTATCGAGGCCAACAAGCGGGGCCAACAACCGGGCGGAATATGCTAAACATATTTGACCGTGATTTAATTGTAATACACGTTTCAAAATGATGCCGAAGTAACAACATACTGATACCGGTTAGTACAAATCATTAATTAATGCTTTGACAAGTCTGCAGACAGACGGGAGGCGAAGAACCTTTTAAAATGCGTGATGCATCTTCTTATTACAGACACATGCATTTCCAAACATTCGGTCTACCTACGCTGTAAAATATATTATCTCTTCGATTTACACACGGCATCTATTGCACGTCTGTCCGTCCTGGGAGAGGGATCCCTCCTCTGTTGCTCTCCCTGAGGTGTTCTCCCATTTTCCCCTTTAAACTGTGGGGTTTTCTCAGGAAGTTTTTCTGAGAAAATCGGGAGATCGGCTAAGCTAACGCAATATATGCTCCGACCGTCCACACTCACAACAACGGCCTATACAGACATAAATAAGCCAGCGACTGTATTCACCATGACACAGACAGTCTGTGGTTTGTACTTGTTTATAACTTTTGTCTAGTTTCTTAACAGATATGAGGAGCTGTGAGCTTGAGTGCTAACAGCTAACAGCTAACAGCTGATGTTGTTTTTCTAGGGGTGCTCGTTGAAGATGACGTCACGGCTCCGCCTACACTGCATTACTATAGTAACTGCCCCAGCTCCTAAACTGTAATGTGAGCGCAGCATTAAAGTGAGCCAGGCCTAATAAGGCCTAACCAAACCAAGCCAAGCCAAACCAAACCAAACCAAACCAAGCCTGCAGTGTGAAAGCGCCATTAGTGCCTATACACGTGTGTTTTTACAGCTTCAGTGAAGGTTCTGTGTGTGACTTTGAGGTTTCACACATCTCAGGCTTTTTGTCTCTTTATCTTTATGTCTTCTGCTCTGCTCCCCACATCCCGTCACACTCTCCTCACCTCCTATACGGTGACAGCTTTAAAGAGATAAACCTCATCTACATGTCAGGACACCTTTCTATGTTAATCACTCCATACCAGCCTTCCTTTTTACAAAAGAGCGTCTTCAATTTCCTCTTTTTGGTAACTCTACCCATCATGCATCACTTTTGTTTTGAGCTTTACGTTTGAAATAGCACGTCCCCTTTTAGCAGGTTTTGTTCAACAGTCCAAGCACATCTTGATGTATGAAGCAGGAGCAGGTCATCTCCAGTTTCCTACATGGCTCCTACCGCAGTATTATGGGTAACTCGGCAGGGATGAGGCAACCACATGGCCTTTCTGTGAACTCAGACCACCACCTCCACCTAGTCCTGTCACAAAGGCGGAGATTAATCTCAGCCATGCTACAACTTCAACACGCAACCTTGAACTATCACCTGGAGCTGCAGACATAACAGAGCGAGCAGGACAACATTTCATTCTGCACCCAGAGCTGCGGGGATGTCAGCAGTTACTCTGTGATCTCCACTGTCAGTATCCGTTACTTCTCGGCTTGTTTTGGACAACATGGGGTCATGTCGCCAGGGTAAATATTATGCAGTGTCAGATCACTCACCAGTACACAGGATGGGATGTTGCAGTCATCTGAAGCCAAAGGAAGGATTTACTAACCAACACATGAAGACTTGCAGACAACATGAGCCTGCAGCGCCATAAATCTACATCAGTCAGGCAGCAGCACTGGTTAGAGGATATTTGTCACTCCGGTTGTCCAGTGGTCTTGTCTCCTTAAAAACACATTTGTTTGGGATAATTATAAGGTTACAGAGAGGACTAGATTGATTACGTTTTTGCAGCTTGACATGAAGTTAAATGTGTTCATATTAAACCATATCTTTAACAAAGAAGATGGCATAATTTATCATAAATCTCATAAAACAAAAAACATTGTCTCAGCCCTGCCCCTGTGGCGCTCCAAGCCCATTAGTTCACACTGAACACATAAATCTATCACTTATACATGGTTTCACAAAAAAATCACTGTAGGTTTATCAAACGAACTCGATACAATTATGTATTTTTTGGGGACTTTTTTTTTTAAATGGCGGTCTTTCAGTTCTGTAGCGAGTATTTAAGGCAACAGGTCTGTGTATGTACATATTTTTTAATGGTTTTAGAGAAGATTTAGCCAAGTATTTCTCTAGTGTGATTCTACCCTGGCTGCACAGATTTAAAATATTTAACCTGTTCAATATCTACACTCAGATATCCTGTTGTGAGTGGGAAACTCTGAGGACAGCCCAACACACTGTCGGGATCAGACGCTGAGGCAAAAATGAGTAGGCCTATCCAACAATCTCAAGCGGTTTTACTGCAAAGTTAAGTCTTTTTTATTATGACATTCTGTCTTTGTTCTCAGCAAGGACACCATGAAGTGGAATTTCATGGTAATTTTGAAGGGGAATGTACATGTCAGGTCTAGCTGTAGCATTTTATGAGAGTCCATGCAGTAAGACAAGGGTTGGAAATGATTATAAATGCATATAAGATTGGTAATACATTGTTTTAAGTTGTCTCTCAGGTCATAACTTTTATAGCAAATGTTTCCGCCAGCAGTGAGTGTCTCCTCTATACTGTACCTGTAGTGTGTATATATATATATAATGATTAGTTAAGTGCTCCGGGGACTCATGCTTGTCTTGGCTTGTAGACACATTTTCCTCATCCCTCCCTATAGTTCCATCTTTACTGAGCACGCCTCACTGTTTAGTCCTCCTTGTGGTTACAGAGGAACAGATAGCCAAGTGTTTACAGCGACCATCACATTCATGCACGTATGCTCTCTCTTTCTGTGCGTGTGTTTGTGCATTTGGCAACCTTCAGTCTGCGGCTCTGTAATAAGAGTCTCCGGAGTTGAAGAGGCACTTTACTACTCCTCAAAGACATTAGTGGGGGGTGGGGAAGAGTTGGTGTGTTACACCCCCTGTCCTACTCCGCCCCCCTCTCTTTCAGGTTTTTTACTGATCTTGGCAGCCTGCCAGTATGAATGGTGAAACTTGATGGCTGGACTGGGTTTCAAACAGCAGCACTGATGAAAGACTGCCGGTGGGGGTGTGAAAAATCATATACATTACATGCAGCCTGAACACAGCTGCAGACAGGAAGTTATACATGCTTTATAGCTTGTTGCTGTCTGGTGAAAACCTCCAATTTATATCCAACATTAAATATTGTAGTGTACCTGGACGATTTTCAAAATGTAACCTACCAGCAGGCCAGATCAGAATGTCGTCAAATATTTTTTTGTTTTGGAAAGCCTCTTATAAATGTCCTGCGATCTTCATTAAATTGTTGCAAATCTTTAAAGAAGAAATGAAATGTCAATAATAGAAAATTAACTCCAGGCCTTTGTGTATATGGTGTATAGCACTGAACAACATACATTTATTTCAAGCCAATACTCCAAACTTTATCTTTAATCCAGAAAAAGCCTTGACATGGCCCTCTCAGAACAGACATAGCTGAGACCGTAGCTAGCAGCTAACAGCGCTAACTGCAACAACATGCTAACAATGGCACAAGTAGACAAGCTAACACTGTTAGCCTTTGGGGGAATCCAGATTGATGTTATGCTTTTGAGAAGAAGCTGTTGGGACTACGTTGTCGTGGTTACCGCTATATGAGGGCAGTGCAAAGTGGCAGGCATTAGCTAGCCACACAAAGCACTCTCATGACCTCGCATGCATGGCCAGGTATACATTACTCCACTAATCTTTACATAGCAAAAAGTATATTAAAGCTTGGGTAGGACAAATTGGAGAAGCCTGCTTGAGAAAGCTTGATTTTCTTGAATTCATTTATTGAAAAAACCAGGCCAATATTGCAAGGTCTTTTCCAATGAAAGTAGCTAGCATAAAGTCGCTAAATCTAGCAGGAAAGTCAGCAAATTGCCAACAAACACTGAAAGCTAATCCCTTTGGCCTTAGACTAAGGCCCAATCCAGAGCCACCCCAAATATGATTATTAGCAATTTAAACCAGCAGTTCCCAACCTTTTTCAACTCAGGGCCCACTTAAGAATCAAAAAAATGTTCGCGGCCCACATTCAACCTTAAACAATACGGAGGCTAAATAAAGTTCTCAGAGTACTTTTTATGTTAATTAGAAAAGGAGCTGGCTATCAGTAACAAACAGACATTTGTATTACACAGTTTAGTTGAATACTCGATTCTGATTGGTCAATTCAGAGCATGTGACACGTTGTTAATCCAGTAGAACAGACCGCTGTCAAGGACTGTAATGGCCGTTACTAAGGAGGATCGAGAAAGAAGAATGACATGTTTCCACACAAATCATAATGTTTTGCAAATTATTTGGCAGCCCACTTGCAATGCCTTCGCGGACCACAAGGGGGCCACAGCTCACAGGTTGGGAACCGCTGACTTAAACAAATCATGAACCACTTAAACTACAAACATGGCTCTTGTTAGTACTTAAAGCTACAGTACAGGTAGATGGACAGGCAGGTCGGCTGTAATCATTTCATTTGAGCAGAGTGTTTTAACAAATGTAACAGAAACATTTACCCGACCTAGCTTTGATATAATAATAATAATAATAATGCATTTTATTTATATAGCGCTTTTCACAACTCAAAGACGCTTTACAGTGTGAGGGAGGGTATACAAACAAGGACAGGCAAACAAGTAAGTATAGTAAAATAAAACAAACAACAACAAAAAAAGGCAGTCAAGAGGAAGTTGATTGAGAGGGGGGGGGGGGGGCTTATGGGTAGACAGAGTTGAAAAGATGTGTTTTGAGGCGGGACTGAAAGACTGTGAGGGACTCAGAGTCGCGAAGATCTTGGGGGAGGGAATTCCAGAGCCTAGGAGCTGCCACTGAGAAGGCTCTGTCCCCAAAGCTGCAGAGTGTGGATGTGGGAATGGATAGGAGTCCGGCTGCGGTGGATCTGAGGGACCGTGGGGGTTGATAAGGGGTGAGAAGGTTTGTGAGATAAGGGGGGGCCAAATGGTGGAGTGCTTTGTAGGTGAGGACCAGAATTTTGAAGTTGATACGATGGGAGACAGGAAGCCAGTGGAGGTCTTTGAGGACTGGGGTGATGTGATGCCATGATTTGGTATGCGTCAGGAGACGTGCAGCTGCATTTTGAACCCGTTGGAGTCTGTTGAGGGATGTAGTGCTGATGCCGTAAAGAAGTGAGTTGCAGTAGTCAAGGCGGGAGGAAATGAAGGCATGGATTAGTCGTTCGGCTGCGGGGCGGGTGAGAGAGGGTAGGATTTTTGCAATATTGCGGAGGTGGAAAAATTAGGTTTTGACTGTTTGGCGGATGTGAGGTTCGAGGGAGAGGGTGGGGTCAAAGATTACGCCAAGATTGCGTGCCTGATTGGAGGGGGAAACAATGGTGCCATCGATGGTGAGTGTTATGTTAGTGACCTTGCTGAGGGTGGATTTGGAGCCGATTAGGAGGAGTTCTGTTTTGTTGCTGTTCAGTTTGAGGAGGTTATGTTGCATCCAAGTTTTAATAGCTGTCAGACAGGAATCAATGTGGGTAAGGGGTGGGTTATGGAGGGATTTGGTGCTGAGGTAGATCTGAGTGTCATCAGCATAGCAATGGAAGTCCAGGTTGAAGTGGCGGAGTATCTGACCGAGGGGGAGGATGTAAATGATGAAGAGGAGGGGGCCAAGTACGGATCCTTGAGGAACGCCTTGGGTGACTGAGGCTGTAGCAGAGGAGTGGTTGGGGAGGGAGATGAAGTGGGATCGTTCAGTGAGGTAGGACTGGAGCCATCTGAGTGCAATACCTTCGATACCAATGTCCCTGAGTCGGGTGAGCAGGATGTTGTGGCTCACGGTATCGAAGGCTGCACTCAGGTCGAGGAGGATGAGAATATTGAGGGAACCAGTGTCAGCAGAGGTGAGGAGGTCATTGAGGACTTTGACGAGTGCAGTTTCTGTACTGTGGTGAGGACGAAATCCAGACTGAAGGGGTTCGTAGAGCTGGTTGGTTTGGAGATGGCAGTGAATTTGTTTGGCTACAAAGCGTTCAAGAATTTTTGAGAGGAATGGTAGGTTGGAGATGGGGCGGTAATTAGTGAGGGAGGAGGGATCAAGACCAGGTTTTTTGAGGATTGGAGTAACGGCAGCAGTTTTGAAGGCAGAGGGGACGGTTCCATGGGACAGCGATGAGTTGAAAAGGTTAGCAAGATAGGGGCAGAGGACGGGGAGGCAGGACTTCAGGAGAGGAGTGGGTAGAGGGTCAAGGGAGCAGGTTGTGGGATTTGAGGAACTGATCAGATGGAGTATTTCAAGTGGGGTAACCAGGTTGAACTGGGAGAGGCGGCGCTGGGGAGGAGGAGTCAGGAGGTCAAGGGAGATGGGGGGAGAAGTGGTAGCGGTGGAGGTTGGGGGAGATGCTTGTATGTCAGATGGAGCTGAGAAGGAGTGGTTAATGGCGTTAATTTTGTCTGCGAAAAACTGGAGGAATGAGCTGCAAGTAGCGGAAGTAGAAGTAGGGAATATATAGAACCTTAAACTCCCATATAAAACCAATTCAATACAATCATAGAGTTTGCTGTTCTCAAAAATATGCCTAAATTAGCTAAGCAATAAATTACATTTAGAGAGAGAATATTTCTTCGTTTTAATGGGTCAGTGTGCAAACAACAACACCAACAATTGCTTTGTGTGTTAAATTAGATTTTACATCTTTCTGTGATCTTGCTGGTCCATTAATGACTAATATTATTTGTTTAACTGTGAGAGTCAGACTCCTGTTCACTCTGCACCAGCTGCCACTGATTACACTAACGAGCTCGTTAGGAGTCGAGAGTGACATGAGGTGTTTATGTAGAGAACTCACTGCTGCATGGACCATTTTGTTACTTTTAAAACACTGTAATGTAATGAGGGGTGTTTGTTCTTTAAATACCTTTTGAAGGTCAAACATATTAATATATATAACAGGCATGCAGAGAGCATTCTGACTGCAGGTTACCTGTACTACTAAGCAATATTTGGTGTTAGGGATGTAACTTCAGGGTCTACTCAGTCCCATGATGATGGTTCACACCATGCATCTAAAATGTGAAGATCATTGTTAATACTGTTTTTAAAATATGTTTTAAAACTTAATTTTCTCCAAAAAGTTGACAGAAGTGTAAAAGAACACTGAATAAAGCATTTCACCTTTTAACAATGAGTGTTCCCCTTATGCTGTAAAACTCTGATCCTTTGATGACTTCTGATCCAGATGTTTGAAATTATATTTAAAAAAACAATATTTAAGGAGTTTCTCATAAAAATGTAGCTTAACACGGAATCAAAGTACCATTCCACTTTGTGCATGTTATCCCAGCAGTCTTAAACTGTGTCTGTAACAAAACAACATGCAGGTCTGGGCAATGCAGACAGGTGATTCAAACCTGGTGTCATCAACCATTAGAGAAAATAAGAGTAGTCGTCTGGAGCAGCATATTTGTGAATCATCACACAAGAGCCTGTGGCTGCATCAACAACTAATTAACACTGAATACTCAGAATCATGGAATTGATTACGTTTAATTGTATACGTGGTAGAGCAAGAAAAAAAATCGAATAAAAAAAAAAGGTATGAAGTAGATAATCTTCTGATTGTCTAAATAAAGTGCAACAACATGGCACCATCCCAGCATGGTATTAGAAGTAGGTGAAATGAAAGGATTGTGTTTCGAGAGCCTGCAGGCACTTCCGGCTTTCGTCTCGACCAGTCCACAATCACCTGTGCAAAACAATGCTGTATACAGGGGTAAGATATGACTTGTTTTGGATGTAACGCTAGCCTAATGACTGTAGTAGAAATTACGTAGAGAGCATGAAGTCATAGAAGTTTCACATGTATAGGTTTGATGTACGGGGTTCATGAATCCATAAAAAAGGGGAAACAACAACAACACCTCTGATTAACAGCTGTCAGGAAGGTATGAGAGAATTACAGTATGAAAAGCTAAAAATCTTTAAAAACAACACGGAGTGTGCAATCAGTTGAGTCATGAAGCAAACTCATCATAAGAGCTATTCATTAAATGCAACCACCATGGTAATTTCACCCGCTGCTTTCCCATGAGAGAAAATAACACACGCAAAAGCCACTTAAAGACTCTAGTAAATACCATCAACGAAATTTACTGGACTGTTTGAATACTATAAAACAGGCAGAACATCTGCAGAAGGAGTTTATGTAGCAAAACCAAACAATCACAGGCTGCTTTTAACTACGAATAAATCTGTACACTGTGCAAACGGATGTCAACACCAGCTTGTGCAGAGTTAGAGGTTGGTGTTTAGGACCCTCTTGCAACACAGAAACATACTTTCTATTATATTTTCTACAGTTACAATGTAAAAAGGGCAATTTCGTGTATGATCAATGTATCGCTGATGACATATAATATTTGTAAGGATTGTTGTGTGTAAAATCAAACCAATTCACCTTCTATGATCACAGAATAAAGACTGTGACGTTATGTCTGGATTGAAATTTGAAAACATGTTAAAAAAATATATACTCAGAAAGAAATTAAAACAAAACAAAAACATTTAAGTAGGATTAAAAATATCTTTGTGTTTTTTACAAGCCTTGCATATTCAGGTAAAAATTGAATTGGCCGACAGGGAAAAACGTGCTACAAGGGCCCAAACACTTACATCAAGAGATCCGCGCTGCACTTTCAAAAAAGAAGCAACAAAAATTACGGAAAACAGGGATACTCAAAAGTGATGCACACAGCTGGGACCAGAACACTTCTTGACAGTGAAAGTTGGCCAACTTTATAACCCCTATACGTCACCAAGTGCTCCAGTCCCAGTTGTGTGCATCACTTTTTACTGTCCCTGTTTCTGTTGTGCTTTGATCTTCTTGCAGCTTTTTCTTATCTGCAGTATTTTGTGTTTGCAGCGTTTCGTTTATGCAGCGCTTTTAGTAAAACCTGCGCATGTTTCGTCAAGTTGATGAATGTTTTCTAAATGCTGTGCATATGTTGTCAAGTTGGTGGAAATGTTTCTTCATTTGCATGTGTTTTGGCACATTTGTACTTTTATATTTGCATTGTTTCTGAAGTTGCAGTGCCTTTCTCCTAATGTAAGTGTTTTGGGCTGTTGGAGTGCGTTTGCACCTGTCAGCCACCGTAGATTTGAGTTAAAAGATTCAGAGTTTAGGGTCACAAGTTATTAAAACATGGAGTATACATATGTATTAGAGTTCTGCCTTTAAACTCAGAATTCAGAAAACTCAAATAAAACTAAGTTCTGACATTATTCTCTGAGTTTAAATAAATGTTTTGACCCTAATGCTCTTCCGTAAACAAGTACTTTTCCAGAATCCTTAAAGGGGACCTATCGTGCAAAATGCACTTTGTGTCCCCGGTGTTCCAGGGAACTCAGAAAACACAACCCTCTCTCTTTTCCTCCATACCCAAATCTCTAAAAACGGGGCTGCAACGGATTTGATACATGTGGATTTTTGATTTGCTCCTCTATGACGTATTATAGGTGCACTCCGCCTGATTGGTCAACTCTCCACCTATCAGGGGAATGAGAGGTTGGGCCACGGCCGGCCATTGCCGCTCGAAAGCGCTGGAGACGTTGTAGTACATATGCCAGGCCTGTAAGTGGCGCTGTAGTCTGCCACAAAAGCAGCGAAGAAGACTTCCCGCCCATAGTTACCATGGTTAGCCTTCTGTTTATTCTCCGCTCTCCTGCTGCTGTTATTCAATGCAATCCCTCCCTCGCTGTAATTCTCTCCGGTAGTCCACCAGCAGATGACAAACACCCACCTCTCCGCCTCTTCCAAGGAACGTGAGGAGGACCGTGCGGCAGAGTTTCAGTTTCAGTTTCTTTCGCCGGTCAAGATGTCGTTAAAGTTTAAATCTTAGAAAAGTGCCGGTCAAAGGTCTTCTTTGTTATTTATTGAGCTTTAAAACAAATGAATAACGACTCTATATAATCATATATAAGAATAAAACACGGAGGACGGAGATCTCTTTTTGTCCCCCTCTTCTCCCCGCTGCAGCCCAGCAGCTGATCTCAGAGCACACTCCCCTCTCCTGCAGGGGGGCGTGGTCAGCTGCAGCTCACAGAGATCAGCCCCGTAGACAGCAAACAGCACATAGAGCGAAATGAGGCATGGCTAAAATGCATGATCTGTTTGGTATTTTGAAAACAGAAACGTATAAATATACCTTATATAGGTATGGCCCTACAATATATCATTTAAATATAGCATGATAGGTCCACTTTAAATAATCTAGAGTTGAATATACTTTAGTGCAGGGCTTCTCAAACTCCGGACCAAGGTCTGGATCCGGACCGAACTGCAAATCAATCTGGACCGAACCCTGTGTCCCATTATAAAATTAAAATTAAAATAATTAATTAAAAAATGATAGAAAAAAAAAAAAAAATTCTGATTCTGATGTGAATTAAAGTGGACCTATTATGCTATATTGGAAAAATATATTGTATGGCCATACCTATACAAAACATGTCTGTGAAGTTTTTTGCTTAAAATACCAAACAGTTCACCCATTGTAGCCATGCCTCATACTGCTCATACCCCTCTTTTGCAGCCCTGTTAAAGAAACGCGGATTTTGGGTCCTTACTGTAGCTTGAAAAAAGCTTGAAATGCCTGATCAGAATTATACCGGAGATAAAGTAAAATGCTGCTATGATAAAACGCCATCCTGTTCTAAACCACATCAAAGATTATTTCTGAAACAGTATGGAGCTCAAATGCTTTTTCTCTTGCAGGTTTATCACAAGGTGAGTTCCTTTTTTTATTTCCTGATTTTTAAACACATGTGCTCTCCAGTACAGGTTAGCTCTGAGTGTTAGCGAGGCTTGCTAATGTAAACAAAGACGAAATTACTTCCAAAACACGTCAGGCATTGTTTCTGATAGCAATTTTCTGTGGGTCCGCTGCCGATCTGACGTCAAATCGGCAGCAAATCTGTATCCGCTCGTTGTACCCCTGTTTTTAAAAGATTTGGGTACGGAGGAAAAGAGAGAGGGTTTACTGGCATTGATCCGGACCATTGACCTTGTATAAAATTCACAAGTGGACCTTTAACAAAAAAGTTTGAGTACCCCTGCTTTAGTGTATTTCATTGCTAGTGTACGTTCACTTTGTGGACTGTATGTCATATACACATGTCTAAAATGAGTGATATTCGAGGATACCTCCACTCTGAGGTAGTAAACAGTGTAGCTTTCCCCTGTAAATCCACACAGACTTAAACATGGCGTCTGAATGGGAAACATCTGCTGCCTCTGTCCAGACTGACGTTATCTCACTGTCTCTGCTGGATGTTCTTGCACGCACGCACGCACACACCCACACACACACACACACACACACACACACACACACACACACACACACACACACACAAATATCCCCTGGGCTGATGTTGCACAGATGCACTTGACTAGTTTATGTCAGTGGCACGGTAGTCTAAGAAACACTAGTCAACATCTCAATGCAAGCATGTACAGAGCCCTAAACACAGCTGCAGGAGAGGGAATCTGCAGTGAGCGTGTAAAAATAACCGCTCGTTTACTGAATGAAAGTCACAAACACGTTGCAAACAAAGTCACGCTTATTGCCGACAGATGTTCCCTCTGAGCAGAGTGTGGTTTATACTTGTTGGCTGGGAATAACACACACTGTAAGTATGTAAACAAAATGCTAAACAAGCAATGACCACATCCAAGTCTCGATTCACAAAGCTGACCGCGGTCAGATGCTGCTGCCTGGGAACCAGTTGAACCCAACAGCTCTGATCCTGCTGCTGGGATTAAAACTATTTCAGTGGTGAGACCCAGCGTGCTAATAATACAGATCACAGGAATTATGGTTCCACAGAGTTTCTTTTTAGTTGTTACAAAGATCAGTAATCCTTTTAAACTAAAACACTTTTGGGGTGGAGCGAGTCTGTAAATCCAACCCTGTGTTTCAGCTGTTCATGTTTTTTCACCTACTAAGTTTGTCGATACATGTTTTTACATACAGTATGAATAAAACAAGTCTTAAATCACAAAGTTGAACATTTTTTTTAAATAAATACATATTAAACTAAAGCAAAAATAATTGAAAAATCAAGGGGGATAAATAAAATTGATAACAAAACAGTGATATATAAATAATAGTTTCCCAATTTTAAATCATTAATCAAAGACAAATATTGACTAGTCTATTCCATTTTTTATAATATTAAATGACCTTACTGATCGTTCTTTGAAAAAAAACAAGCAGCTCTGTTGTGACAGTTTTTTTCCTGCACTGAATAAACATTTAGTCGATCATCAAATGCGTGCCGCTCCCTGTGTTTGATTCCATGCCAGCACTTTCTGGAATCAGTCTTTAAATGAAAACGGGACAAAATGTTCAAAACACATTTCTATCTCCTCTTTTATCAATATTACAACCACCTGCAGGATTCCAGTCTGCAGACATTTGTTCTGTCGCAGCACAGTTTTCTCTGAGGGGTCTGGTTGGCATTAGCTGCCAATCAGCACAGAGAGAGCCCCCACATAAACATCAGAAAAACATGTGGTAAAAACAGTCAGGGCAGTGAAAGTCAAATATGCTTCTTACGGCAAACAGTAAAATTACAGACATTTTACTGCAAGCAAATAAAAAATAGAACAAGAAAAGGGAAATTGACAGAAAAAACAGCACTGAACACGTGATCAGTGTTTGGTATACAACTGGAATACAGGGGAAAAGGGGAAGTCTGAAAAAAACGTAAATGACCATACATTTGCTGGTATTTAAAGAATAATAGAAGAATCAGCATTCATTATTAATCCGGGGGGAAATTGGGTTTTGTGACAATTGCTCCATTTTGGAATAATTAAAAATTAAAGATAAAAAAAAAAAACATCGGAAATACAAAGTATAAAAATGGTCAATAAATAAAAAAAATCATGAAGATAATAAAGAAATCGCTAAAATTGTCAATCCATTTAAAATACATGAATTAGATAAAAAAATCCAAATAGTTTTCAGTAAAGCAAAATATTAAAATAGTATTGAAAATCCCACAATTAGTCAATAAATGAAAATAATGAAATGTCAATTTTTAATAACGAATGAATGAATTAATGTGTATAAATTGGTGGAATTTTGTGTTTATCCCGTGCATATATTACCTTTTTGTGAAATTATTTAAATTTTTTATACAAGTTTTACTATAATAAATGTAAACACATTCACTATTTTGTTAATATAATAATTATGTAAGTACAATTAATCACCTCCACACATAGTTAAACAATGATGAAGATAATGAATTTCCTCCCAGGGCTTTACACAATTATAATAGGCCAGATCTACACAAACACAGTAACGAGTGGTTATAACGAGGAGGTTTCGTAGAACAGGGAAAATGAGAGGAGAGCTACAGAGAGGGAGCAGTGAGGAGGGGGAGGTGACAACAAGAAATGAATGCCACTCCCATCCACCCCAGGACTGTGTGGGGGGGTCAGGGTGGACATAAAGCTGTCCCCCTGATTCATGGCACAGTGTGAGGATGAAAGACACCAACACGCTGTAAACACACTTTCATCACATGGACGGTGCAGAAACACTGTATAGTGGCCTGAAGCAGAAGAACACACTACAAAGATGTTTGCTTCTCACTCATCATTTAGTGTGGTCGATTGTGATGCTTGGGTTTAGAGAATGGGGGATTATTTTCACATAGAACTAATTCTCTTCAAGTGTGTATGATAACAAGTATGATTTTTGTTTTAATGCATGCTAGATTCCTATTTAGACAGATACAGACAATGTTTACTCAATTACTGTACTTAAGTATACTTTTGAGCTACTTATCATTTCGATTCAGCCTGTCCTCCTACAAAAAACGACCAAATAGGTCGATTGTTTAAACAGTTTAGATTACGACATTACGACCCATAGCCACGTTTGAAAGTGTAGCACCTCTAGTGGTCGTGTAAGAAACAACATGCTCCGGTTTATTCGTTTATTCACAAATAACCCTCTCAAATCCTAAATTGTAGAATAGTTTGGCCATTAAAATGCTTTTTGATTAGATTTCTAGCGAGAAGTGTAGATTGTACTCTTAGAATCCACGTCCAGTGGATGTGTAGGATCTATAGTTTGATAGATATGTACGAAGAGGATCTGAGGTCTCGCCAGGATAACGTGTGCAGCTTCCATGTAAAGTTAGCGTGGGTGAAAACAGTTTTTCCGGTCTTGAAGTTTTCATAATAAAACCGCATATATTCCCCTCACTGTCAAATGATTATACAGTGATATCTGCATTACTCATCCACTAAAAAACATCAGTTTATCCTTGTTAACTACACAATATTGATTGGTTTAAATTGTGTACAATGCTTTTGTGTTTTTAACCTTCGATTCAGAGAAACAAATAGTTTTTTAGGAGTTTAGACACTACAGTTTCCCAAGACACTACACTACCCAGAATCCCCAGCTATCGTTTGGGACTACAACATCCGCCTTGCTTTACAAACCCCGTGATTAGTCATCAAGCCCTGTGATTGGATGTTGGCCAGAACTACACATGCTGGCTATTGTGTGTTTCACAACATTATACGTCTCTTTATAAGACGTTTTCGTATTTCCCACAATTAGAAGTTGCCAGTATTAAACTGTGTACACCCTGGAGGTTTAGGGGATACGAAACACAGTGGTGTTATCAAATTTAAAACATATAATTAATAAATGGGTGAATTAATATACCCACATGACACCTAAGGTCAGAGGAGCTTTATTTAACAGCTGGTCTTATGTATGTGACCCCTCCTGTTGTTCATTGATAAGCCTGAAACATGCACTTGTCAAGGTTCAGAGGCACATTTTGCAAATATGGCAGTAGCCATCGATCATCTTAAGAT
>CALSBZ010042326.1:0-11271 GCA_943591055.1 Gobionotothen gibberifrons | reverse complement strand
TCCTTCTTACATGTTTTAGTTTACTGTTATGAAATAAAATCTGTATTTGTTGTTGTCCTTAATCCAGGAAGAAGAAAGCTCTGCGCTCCACCACTGAAGCACCTGAACCTGAAGAGATAGAGGTGAGAGAGAGCGGACCTATTGACAACATTTCCCCTTCGTCAAAGCTATGCTGTGGCTCATACATGCAATGTGAAGAGAACTTGTGATTAAAGACAACTTCCTGAGTTGAAACTATAAGCTTTGTTCATTATTCTCGAGTCCAGGAGAGAAGCTTAGGATAAATGAGACTAATGGAGTCTCTGGCATAAGTTCCAAATGGGTACTTTAATTAAAATGGCGCGGTAATGTTACAAGCAGAATATAGTTCCGTGAGGAGAGGGAAGCTGCAGCTCCCTCTCGCAGTCGCGGCCGAGTCGCTCCTACTCTCTGGGGGCTGGGGTGACGTAGGGGACCTCCCCCCTCGGTCTTCTGTGTCCGATATTGCGTTAAACAGATGATTTCGACATTTTACATTCATTGCTTACTTCCACACGCCTTTTCTCCTCCTTATCTCTTTCATCACTTTTCATTTATTGCATTTTTACGGCTGTAATTCGTTGTCATGCTTTTCCGGTTATTACCCGTCCCCTTGTGTGTTATGAAGGTTTTTATGCATGTAAACGGTCTGCAGAGTCACAAACCCTCAACGTACACCCTGTCCAGCAGCCACGCCCAGAACTATGACGCGATACGGTCATGCGGTACCCGGAACCAAATGGGCCAATCCGTGGAGCCGTTACGTTACGTCCGCGGAGCCGTTACGTTAAGTCCCCGCTGATTGGTCCAAATTGACCAATCCACGGACTTCCTCACACACACACACAGTGCAGGCAGCTCTGCTGATTTCTGCTCCCTGGCTGCAGGCTGATAACAGACAGTTGGGATTGCGGCGAAATTCTCTCTGCAGACCCATTCTCACAGCGTTTATCAACCTATAAACCTTTTTCTTACTCAATATCAAGCCACACTTATTGTTTTTACTTCAGCTGTGACTTTGTGTGTGCTCAGGATGAGTTTGGTTGTGTTTCGCTGTGTATCGCTAAACAAGGAAATCACACCTCCACGGAGCTCAGCGCGATTCACAACGTCCCGACCAATCGGAGCACACTGGGCTCACAGGGAGGGGGGGGGAGAGCTGTAGCGAGCCGTTTAGTGGAGAGAGTGAATACTGCTGAATACACACACTTTACAGAGATGCTGTATGTGAAACCAATGTGAGTTTGGAAAATTGGAATTATTATTATGATAATTATTATGATCAGTGGAAATGGCCATGACATGTGACCTTTAAACTAAATTATGCCATAAAACATTGATTTTATTTTCTAACAAAACCAGTAATGAATTTAGCCAAGAAATAATTGGCATCAACTTTAAAATATGAAAAATGTTTTGTTAAATCTTAAAGTATATGCAGGTTTCATGAACGAGGGTCTAATTGTGTCTTCTCTCTCTTCATCAGTTGGACTCTGTTCCTGAGTATGAGAACGTCTTACACACTGCAGCACAGACCGAAGACACAGAGGAGCAGGAAGACATGGTGTGAAGTCCACTCAGGTTAGAGCCTCCTGCATCAGATAAAACAGGCCCACTCCACATTTAGAGTCACAGTTCCAGCTGTAACTTTACACAAAGTCTCTGTGATTTTCTTCAGATGCTCACCTGATGGAAACAAAGAAGAAGGACGTTGAAATGTCCCTGTGGAGAGCGGGGCTGTGCAGGATGTGTGCGAAATGGATATATTCACGTTCAACTCTTAAAGCTTTTATTGTCAGTTTTCAGCAGCAGCAGCTTGTAGGTTTAGAAGAATGAGCTGCTGGCAGCTTGAAGTGAATCATGTCGAGGTGTCAAACATGATTTATCGTTAAGACCAGCCGATGGTCAGGTGCTCTATATTACTGCTTCAACTATGTGTACATGCTTTTTTGTTATATGCAGAGTTGTTGCTATTAGAAAATTCTCATCAAATTGTTTTTTTTTAATTCCACATAATAAATAAGTTTTAAAAATCCTCATCAGTGTCTTGGTTAATAACTGTCCTGGCTGACTGAGCCAATTAAGTCTATTTAAAACAGCGAGAGCCTAAAAACATCACATTTCACTCCATGTACAGTTTAGATTTTCACAAAATGAAACATAAGCTCACTAGTAGAAAACCTTGTTAGATGTTACTGTGTAAGATTCAAATCAGAATGAATCAACAGCCAGCTCTACAACAAGTGAAGGACCATCGGACGAGTGTTTGGAAAAGATCACCTTCACAAATCTCTAGATTTCAGATTTTCTGTTTAACTGTGGTATTTAACTGCGGTATATAATGTTTAATTATTAGCTAGCAATACAAACAAAATCAAATACATTTTGCTTTTGTATATCTCCCATATATGTCATTATTTTCTTCTTTTTTCATTACTGCCAAATGTTATTCCTTTTTATTCCATTCTATTTCTATGTAAATACTGCAATATTTTACTATGTTTTTAATTATTTATAATATTTATTCATGTTATTTTTTATGTATGCACCATGACATCAAGTCAAATTCCTCGTACGTGTAAACCTACCTGGCAATACACCTGATTCTGATTCTGATTATTCAAAAGAGTTTGATGCTGATGCAATATGTCAATGGTGTTGGTCACCAGTGTGAACTTGTTGTCTAATATGCTGTCTATGATCACTAAGGTTAATTGGGGTTAATGTCAGGTAAAATGCCAATAGATTTACTCATACAATGTTAACATATCTATCAGTGTCTAATGTTAGAAAGATGTGGTCTCAGGGTCCTGATTCAGTTTCTGATGTTTCACTGTCCTCTAGTGGGGGATCTTAAGTGTGACACATTCAGGCTTCATCACTCAGAGAGCTCCCTCCACTCTCTGCTTTAAAGGGTCAGGAAACCTAAACTACAAAATGTCCTCTCTTACCTCCAGTGGTATCTAAACATGCAGATAGTAAGTGATTCATTTAGATGCATGCTGTGTGGTCAGTTTTATTTTAATTTGAACATTTCTGTCAAACTTAAGACATCTCTGCACACTGCTTTTCTAACTGATCAACCTAAACAAGGCAAAGTAATTTAAACTATTGTGTATTAATCAACCTCATCTCAAACATTGTCTGTCCTACCAGTCCATGTGAGAGTGGTTCATGTTTGCAGGCATGTACGTTTCCCACGTCTCGAAGTTCTGCATTTCTCTGCAAGCAAATGCAACCTGACCACAGAGATAAGAAACAAACTCATGAACAAAGATATGTCATTTTCCATCCTCTCTTATAATTAATACAGTTCTCTTCATCCTGTTCAGTTAAACTGCCTCATGGTTTCACAGGTAAATGCATTCCAGTTCCTTCACTACACCTGAAGACTGTGTGACTTCCTCAGTGCTCATAGAGATGAACTGTTATTCTGTTCTTAATTTGAATGCTTTTTTCTGGTGTCAGTGGAATATCGGCAGTGAAACAAATGTTTAACCGTAGTCTCTTTTAACGTGTATACTTTTTTAAAACAATAAAACGTTGTTGTGTAGTGGGTGTTACTGGGGTTTGGCTCACCATGCATATTAATAATCAAAAGAGGAAGTAAATCTAGTCTCTTAACAGCCTGATATCCGTCTTCTGCTCATTGACAACAGAGGAAAGGCATCTTTCAACACATGGTTCCTCCTTCACTGTAAGTAGAAACAGTTTATTGATGTAATGATTCTGTATACCTCCTGTGAACATTATTTAATCTGACATGTTTTATAGTCTCACAGAGATGAGAGGAGCAGCTATGAGTTTAACTGCAGCAGCGAGTGGATTAGTTGTCTTTCTGTCTCTGTGTCAGGTACTGTACATCTACACTTACATTCATCACATGAACAGAGGGGATTCTGAGGGGAAATGTGAGACTTGTAAAAGCGGGTCATTTGTAGAAATAAGTGGATCGGGGTTGGATGAAATGCAAACTTTCCAGAAATATTCCAAATATATGTTTTGTTTAGCTTTGTTGAAACACTTAGATCTTACCAAGTTTTAGTAGCTTTTTAGTGTTACGGATTTTTGTAAAAATATCTTTCCTGTATTGGTCAACGGAATTTTCACTTATCTGTGTGCTTATTACTCTGACACACTTCAAACTGAGAATATTGTTAATTCATAACTGTTCCCTCCTCACCATGTTATAACATTTTGCTATGTTGTATTTTTAAGATGACCCTGGTTAAAAAAATGCTTGTCGTTTTCATACAATTCTTAGTGATTTAGAGGGATATTTTCTCACTAGTCATCTCATACTGGCTCAACTTCTCTCATGTCTACACTCTTCACCAAACCCTTCTAGTTCCTTCTCTCCTCTCTGACCTCAGTGGTATATTCCCACGCTCTGAGTTAAAAGCAGTCTCATCTGTATATCAGACAGAAGCTGCTCACACCTCAGTGTTCTGCATTTATTGTTATTTTCACACTTAACTCATCAGCAACCTTACCACAGAGCGAACAGAGAGGAAACTGGACAAGAGAGTCACACACTATTCTAATTCTTCCAATCTTTGACAGCACTGACGATGAAAAACTGAGCTAACAGTTTGTTTTTGGACCTCTTACATTTAGGATATAATGCTAAAATAAGTCATAAAGTAAAATTGCATCAGGTATGAAGTGCCTAAGAAGGAATTGATATGTGAATTGAATGTGCTCTTCTGCTCTTTCCCAGAAAAGTGTGTAAAATGTAACTTCATAAATATTTGTTGACTTATACACGTCTCCTTTTAAGCTATTTTAAAACACTTTGTTCATTAAATAGATCAACTTGGAAACACATAAAAGAAGGATATATTCTCTTGACAATGAAAAATATGATAAACACCTAATAACAATCTATATTCAGTCCTTGTTAGATACCGTAGATGCATGATTATAATCTTTTTCTGATGATTGGGGATCTTGAGGCTTGCCCAGTTTAGATTTCCTGATTATGATGCAAATATTCTTAGTAACTAATTGTTAACTTAAGTCATTCAATTTGATTATAGTGTCTGGTGTGCTCTGTGTTACAGTGGTTCAGGGTCAGGATGGCTGGGGAGGGACAGAGGATCTCTGTGAAAACAACATCTGCACTCCAGAGTTCCCGTCCTGTATGGGTTGATTGTGCGTTGATCTGTTGGTAATGCCTCAGGGTTCCGGTGGGCATGTAAACAAATGCATAATGCTGCGGTTGCATAGCGACGCTTATTGTTTAGGTGTCTTTTAATAAGGAGGTAGTCATATCATTAGCTAGAACTAGCTATATCTGATCGATATGGACATAAACACGAGTAAAGTCTAATCTGACGGGAGAGAGAGATCAGCTGCTGCTGACGAGTCGACACGTAGCGCTGCATGATCACATGCAGCGGTGAGCAGAACAAGACCAACACACTCTCACTCCCTAAGCGTCCAGGAGCGACGCTTGGTCAGGATCCCGTGGCGTCCAGTTGCGACACGCAGAGGCTCCTTCTGCGTCATCAACGGACGCAAATAGCTTTAAACTGATTGCAATGTATTCCCATCGCCGTCGGTATTTGACGCTCGTGGAACCACAGTAGCCGTTTCGGTCGGCGGCTGTTAAAGGCAATGTGAGCGTCCATTCCCATTGGATAACGGAGAATTGTACACCAGGAAGTAAGTATTCCCCTTACTGTCAATTGATTTGACAGTGATATCTCCACTACTCATCAACTCAAAAACAACAGTTTATCCTTGTTGATTAAACGACATTGATAGGTTTGAGTGTACAATGCCTTCATCACGTTTTCCCCTTCAATTCTGAGAAACAAGTAGTTTTCTATGAGCTTTGGATGGCCAAAGACATTACATTACCCACAATCCTCTGTTGCAACCATAGGTTGTGTGTAAAACAAAATCAACCCGGTATCACGGCAAGACGTGAAATTTTTTAATAGTCACACTCGATTTCGCCGATTTTCTTGTTGCCCCAGCTGGTCGACACCTCTTTTAGCAGAAACAAAGGCTAGATTAATGTATTAAATCAATGTTAATCCAGGTGAAATGTGAAGGAATGTGTGTACAACAAAATACATCCTTACGAAATACGAAACCGGAAACAGATGTAGGCAAGATCCTCAGCTGGGATTTGGTGTTTATGCGATGTGAAATCCGAAAACATATTTTAAAAATAAAATAATACATTATTCCGAGTGTGCTTGCTTTTCTCTTTGGAAGTCATCACATAACGGCATTGTAATACACGGTCCGTCTGCATTAAATATGAAATATCTGCCGTAGTTGTATATTTATAGAGCCCTGATGAGAAACATCAGGGCTTTGTAGAGACAAATAGGAGGAACTGCCGCCAGAACTGAAAACGTGACGTGGATCCTAAATATATCAGCAATTAAACAACATCTTACATTTATTTTCACACAATACGTCTCCTTGCAGTATCAACACTAATTTGGCTTACTTTTATATTTGATCCAATTGGTAGATTGACTGTATTTACACCAAAATGGTGCACAGCTGATAGAAACGGGCACCTAGTGGTTAAAGCGCGTTATTGCATTTTTATTATTAGATATTAATAGAATCCCTATAAAGTATATTCATTACTCGTTATCCTCTACTAATAGTTAATTAAAGACTGTATATAATGACTATTTTGCACATCCCTTTCAAGATTTCAAGATTTTCTAAGGTTTATTGACATATTATATACAACTGGGGGGTATGTCACAAAGCTGGTTCAACCTAACCTGGATATGTTTGAGTTAGCTGGTTGGCCTAATCCAAAACATACGCCCTCTCGCTAAACGGCACTACGACACGGGTTATCAAGTGGATCGCTCAAGCCAGCCGTGCCCTATAGTTAGGTGCGCATTCACATGAAAGGGGTGGTATTTGGAGCATTCGACCAATCACAAACATGGAGAAGCGTACTGACAGCGCAGCGTGTCATACTTCCTGAATCAAAAGTCAACTATATAATTAGACAAATATGAAGACGTTAAACTTTACACATCCATGACTTAAACACTTTATCCAGGATAAAAGCCACATAGTTGCATCTGCAAGGTGAATACAGCTGGTAAAAGAAAAAGTGTTTGAATGCGTACATTAACAGGTGTATGATATCACTGCCCCGTCTAAGACACGATCTGACATTAATTACATTTGACTCGAGTGTTTCGTCAACTTAATGTGTTGCTTAAAATAATACTTCTGCATACAGTATGTGACACTGTGAGTGTTGCACGGCCAGATACGGCTCAGCTGACTGACGTGCAATATATTCCGTGTGTAAATCGAAGAGATAATACATTTTACAGCATATAGACCGTAACTTTGATCCAGTTACTTATTTTGTGGCAGATATTTAAGTAAGCTTTCTTAACGCTAATGTTATAATAGTCAGACTGCTCTGAAGATGGGAGGTGATATTCTATTAATGTTCACGTTCATACAGTCGGTGATTTTTGCCGGCCGGCTTTCCTGCAACGGCAGTTTTTCTGTATTTCCTTTCTCCTGTAATGTGACTTGATCGCTTTAAACTCCGCACCCCGCTCCGCACACGGAGCTCTGATTGGTCAGCAGGCAGTGCTTTCACTGAGTTGAGCTCTTAGCCTGCAACCTAACCTGGTCCCGACCAGGTTAGCCGCTAAGCATAAGTTACCATGGAAATCTAGCCTGCTAAAAAGAGAACCAGCTTTATAGAACCGGAAAGCCGGAGTTTTCCCTGAATTTAGCCGGCTAAGCGAAAATCCTGCTTCGTGACATACCCCCCAGGTGTAGTTATGCAATGAATGAAAAACTTGGGTCGCAGGTTCCTCAACAGTGCATTACAAGACATCTACTGTATCAATATGTGTGTATACCTCCACCATTAAACTGTCATAGTGTGCACATTTCTTATACTATCTACATACATCTTATAATACAAGATGTATAATGTATAATACATGCACTGTATAATATCAGTTAAAATAAGTGCTTAAACATAGTTAACATCTGGCATATTGCATCTCTACTGTTTGCTGAGATTAATGTTGTTGTATGCATGGTCCTTCTATAAATAAATACAAATACAAATACACCGTAGTTGTGTATATGATATGTCAATAAACCTTAGAAAATCTTGAAATCTTGAAAGGGGTGTGCAAAATAATAATTATATACAGTCTTTAATTAACTATTTGTAGAGAATAACGAGTAATGAATATATTTTAGGGATTCTATTAATATCTAATAATAAAAATAATAATAATGCAATAACGCACTTTAACTACTAGGTGCCTGTTTCTATCGGCTGTGCACCGTTATGGTGTAAATACAGTCAATCTACCAATTGGATCAAATATAAAAGTAAGCCGAGGTACTTTCTGGGCACAACTGAGCAGGAGAAAGTTTTGAGACAAACCCTAGACTTACTGGGCATGGTTAACTGTCCAGCTGGTCCGGGAGCACCAGGAGATTCAAAAAGAAGGAAAAACAGTATTCACAGAGTAACAAGTATCCCCATTAGCGAAACACCGCTGTATTAACTGTCTGTTCTCTGCTGATCAATGTTTCTCAGGATCACAGAATCTACTACCCTTTGTAACAATCCTTGTTGTTCTCCTGGCTGTCATTTCTCTCTCTGTCTTCCTGTGGATCAGGTGAGCAGATCTGTTCAACTTAATCATTGTTTGTTAAATCATTGAAAATGTGTGTGTTAGAACTTTATCATTTTTTGTAACCAGAAAAAAGAGGGCTTCCAGGGACTCTGATGAACCTGAAGAGAGACCGGATCACACAGAAGAGGTGAGCATATTTTTATAACAAATACTGTTTATCTAGTCCCAAAAAATCTGTTCTATTGATACTGTCTTGAAACGTCCTTAATCTTTTCTGTCATACAGCATGATGTTGATGAAGCAGGGATATTTCTTCCATCAAACCACATTTGAGTTTTCTGTCCTGGCTGCAATCCTCTGAAAAACTATAAACCAAATAACATTCAAATGTATAGCTGATCCCAATGTCAGACAATAATATGTCCAAATGAGCAATCACAGGTCAGGGTGCTCTGCTGTTTCACGAGTTGTCCTCCTGGTGTCAGTATTGGGTCCACTCTTGTTCATCATCTACCTCCTTCACCATTATGTCCACTTTCACTGCTATGCCAACCTCTCCATGCCACAAACCTTCACTCCCGCTAAACTAATCATTGATTGCTTCTCTGTACCTTTCTCCAGTAGAGTCAAAAGCCTTGTTGTCACCTTAGAACCACCCTCTCTTATGCACCTAACATAAGAAACATCACCCAAACTTCATTCTTCCACCTACGCAACATTTCCAGACTCCACCTCCATCCCTGTCTCAATTAAGTCTTAGTCCATGCATTTGTCACATCCTGTATCGACTATTGCAAGGGTTCCCTCTCCGGTCTGTGCACCAATCTCTTCCACAAGCTCCAAATCATTCAGAACTTGGATCATTACCCGCACAGAATCCTCTGACCACATCATTCCCCTTCTCAAGCAGCTCCACTGGCTCCCTTTTCAATACCAACATTAACTAATAAAACCTTCTGCTCACCTACAAAGCCCTCCACAGCCTCCCCACCAACCAACTGACTGACATCTTTCACATGAGTATACCCCCTGCTGCTCCTTCCACTCATCCTCAGTTGATTATCTAACCCCCCCTTCACGCCAACCATTGTGTTTGCTGTGATTAAATGCTACTGACCCTGTCCGCCTTGTGTTTGTTCTTAAAAATATCAATTTTTATGTTTGCCCTGTTTGTTTTTGGTTCAGGATTTGCTGTTTTTCTTTTTCGATAATTTGTTTTATGCATTGAAAGGTGTCCTTTGGAGTCCTACAAGGCACCTCCAAATAAATTGTATTATTTTTTGTATTTTCTAGTATGCCACCGTCCACTTTTCCAACAACCGAGCAGAACCTCTTTACTCCAACATGAGAGCAGGTCAACAACTCGGACACACGGAGCAACAGGAAGCCCCGGAGTACGCTGCCATCAAGTTAAACAGTTATGCCCGAGGTGAGCAGATCCTCACACAGGAACATTACCCTCATTACAAGATTAAAATGACATTCATTTGAAATATATCAATTGCTTTTGTATGCCTATTGTCACTGAGATATATTATCATGTATTTCTCAGGACCAGACCAGAGGACCCAGCTGAATTGTACAGCGTGATCACCAAAGCCCACTGAACACAGCAGGCTTTGCATTTGAAGTCTGATACTTCTGTTTTTTGACAATGAGTAAATTACACACGTCAATATTGATCTTTAAAATATATTTCACAGGATGAGCCTCTCCAAAAATGTGCCATGAGACAATTATGTATCTTAAAGAAACATAACATATATTAATTCAAAAGTCTTTAGCTTATATTTTTTTACTCTTACTGTAGTTGGACAGCTGTAAAACATGTATTTAATGCATCAAATTGTTAATTTAACTTGGTTAGCATTACTTTTTCCCCAATGAAAAAGTAGTAGCTTTCGGTACAACAGAGGATGTGATCCCTAACTGGCTTCCCACTGCCAGCATTTTTTTATTGGGAAATTCTAGATATTAGCATAGAGTTAGATTTTAATGATTAAAGACAATTACCTTTTTATATTTCTCTTAGTACTTCACATAACATTTATTCACTCTTTTCTATCATAATTTTTTTTATTGTGAGGCTTACTTGACCTTTTTTCAGAAATGTCCCAACTACTATTGGATTAAATGGCTTAAAGGTCCCCTATTATACTGTTTTTCATCAATATATCACAGGTCTCAGATATATACAGAACATGTCTCTGAAGTGTTTGGCTCCAAACACCAAACAGATCATTGCAGCATCCCATAATCCCCTCTGTTTCAGCCCTGTTTCAAAAGTGCTGATTCTCTGTCTGTTACTTTAGATGAAAATAAGGAGCCCCTCCCCACGTCCCTCTGAGAGACATTTGGTTACAAAGAACTCAATGGTGCTCTAGGAGGAGATTCAGGTGATAAGGTGTGTGTGTGTGGGGGGGGGGGGGGTTACCTTGGTTGGTGATTGGCTAATGGTTACACAAGCCAACAAATGACATCATAACGTGGCCAAAATCTGATCAGCTCATTTTCAGACAGGTTTTTATATAAATGGATCTGGACAAAAAGAGAGAGAATCTTTGTTCCTGAAACTTTCAGTATCTTTACACAGAGGGGACACATGTTGATGTAGAAGAGACATGAAGAAGAGGGGACA
>CALSBZ010042325.1:14455-37636 GCA_943591055.1 Gobionotothen gibberifrons | reverse complement strand
TGTGTGTGTGTGTGTGTGTGTGTGTGTGTGTGTGTGTGTCTCCAATGTTACTGGTTTATCTCTCAGACGGGAGAAGATGAGTGATTTAAAAGATGAGAAAGAGGACACATCTCCAGTCTCCAGCTGTCTGTCTCTGAAGAGTGACGGGTCTAAAGAGGAACCTCAAGACTTCAGTAATGCACCTGGACCCTCAGACAGGAAGTAAGAGTTTCTACTGTAAACTGACATGAAGAGGATTCCGATTTGTTATCTGATCATTCAACTGTTCTTTAATAATGTCATGTGCGCAGTAGAGTACAGGAAGCTAACATTATTTAAAGGGGACCTATCATGCAAAATGTACTTTGTGATGTCTTTTATATATATGTATATAAATATGCCTCCCCGGTGCGTCGGGGAACTCGAAAGTTGCTATCAGAAACAATGCCTGACGTGTTTTGGACGTAATCTCGTCTTTGTTTACATTAGCAAGCCTCGCTAACACTCAGAGCTAACCTGTACTGTAGAGCACATGTGTTTTAAAAAGCAGGAAATACAAAAAGGAACTCACCTTGTGATAAACCTGCAAGAGAAAAAGCATTTGAGCTCCATACTGTTTCAGAAATAATCCTTGATGTGGTTTAAACAGGATGGCGTTTTATCACAGCAGAATGTAACTTTATCTCCGGTAGAATTCTGATCAGGCATTAGCTCCGCCTCCTCTTTTTATTTTTTTCAAGCAAAGGACCCAAAATCCGCGTTTCTCTAACAGGGCTGCAAAAGAGGGGTATGAGCAGTATGAGGCATGGCTACAATGGGGGAACTGTTTGGTATTTTAAGCAAAAAACTTCACAGACATGTTTTTTATAGGTATGGCCCTACAATATATTTTTCCAATATAGCATAATAGGTCCACTTTAAGGATATTTCAAGATGCAATTGGATTATCATTGTCAGTGGCATTAAATGGTTTTGAATTGCAAAAATTTAGATAAAATCTGTTCTTAAAACAAAATATATCGTCAAAAACCATAATATACTACTTGGGCATGTTTATGATGTGTATTTTTAAGATGTCAATGATAGTGTTAACCTGGTGAGCTGGTTGTGTTTAACATTAGCATATAACAGAGTTTTGAGAGATGACATGAGTCAATGCAAAGTCCCAGATATTTGCCTGCCTGGCAACACGAATGCAGTGAAGAAGTGAAATGTATGTCACCTGCGTATTCGTGCAGTGTGAAACATTTCAACTTGAGCATAAAGTTTGTGACGGTCTGTTACAAAAACCTGTCAGTGTTGAGATTCTGCTCCTGTGGTCTCTGACGGTCCGAGGGAAATCAGAAAGGAAAACAGAGCTCTACAGCACCTCATATTAAATCAGGGTTATTAATGTTTAAACCAACCCAGTCTCACAAAAAAACGTGTAATAACTACGTTGGTCCACAACTTGGGACGTGGTATTTCTACAAAAACCACTCTGAAATTGTAAGATCCCTACGTTTTTTTTCACCATTAATTTCCAATGTCACGTGATCTTCAAATTTCTCCCTGCAGAAAAAAAAAACATGGCCAACCTTCGTTTTATTCTCGGTGGAAAATGCCTATTTTAAGGTTAGTTTGGACATTAAAATGCGTTTTGATGTCATTTGATGAGAGAAATATGAGTTGTTATTTCAGATTATGTGTGCAGTGGTGCACATGATCTTTAGTTTGCTAGTTATTACGAAGATTACTTTGGAATGAATGGTGAACAAAAACGTAGGGATCTTACAATTTCAGAGCCGTTTTTGTAGAAATACTACGTCCTTCGTTGTGGACCAACGTAGTAATTACACGTTTTTTTATGAGACTGGGTTGGGAAATAAGGTCTGTGGTTGAAACACATTTAAGAGACGGATCACGTTTTGTTCAGTCGGATCATAAATCGAATTGATAGATTTATGATCAATAGATTTATGATTCGAAAATTATAAAAGTAGGGTAGACATGTGGATATTATCCGGGGTGGACCCGTTCAAATAGATAAATAATATCGATAGCAGCATCCCTAGCAACCACCTTGGTAACAATGAAAACGTTGTATAGACACAATTTCCTGAACTAATCTTCGTAATAACTAGCAAACTAAAGATCATG
Source organism: Gobionotothen gibberifrons (assembly GCA_943591055.1). NCBI lineage: Eukaryota > Metazoa > Chordata > Actinopteri > Perciformes > Nototheniidae > Gobionotothen > Gobionotothen gibberifrons. Next base: position 35,518 of record CALSBZ010042325.1, on the reverse strand, counting down.
TACATCCACTGCACACATAATCTGAAATAACAACTCATATTTCTCGCATCAAATGACATCAAAACGCATTTTAATGGCCAAACTAACCTTAAAATAAGCATTTTACACCGAAAATAAAACGAACTAGAAAAAACAAGAACATAAACAATGATATTAGTAATAGTGCAATGACACTGACAACTGAATGTCAGTGTATGTCTCACAATAGGGACATGCCTGGAATTACAGAGTAAATTATTGCCACCAGTTGCTCTTGTTCAATAAACATACAGATGTGAGGATTGACTTTACATGCAACAATATTAATGAAGTGCAGTCTTGTATTTTTACTTGTACAATACATACTTTTTCTCATTTAACTTTAATATTTAAAATTACCTTACTTAACATTTGGGTACCTAACTAGATATATTATCACTTGAGATTAGAGAAGAGTAACGCAGCGTCCACACGGCAGCGTGCCTTGAAGCTAAATTCAATCACATCAATCTCCCGCCCCGGACACACAAGCACGCGGTTTGATTGTCTAGAGCTTGTACTGGCATATCCTTTGATTGGCTGACGCTTACGTCGAAGCTTGAAAAGTTGAACTTTTCTCAACTTTTGAAGCGAGCAACGGAGGCAAAGTGAAGCGACGGAAGCACAATGCAGTTCGGCAAAGCGTGACGTCAAAGTGAATGGGAAGCTGCGTTGAAGCTTCAACCAGGGTTCAAGTTATAACAACAACACACAAACTTAAATATGAAAAGGTTCAACTACTGTTAGAAAAATATCACTCGACACCAGGTTGAGAATCAATGATCAGGTTCTAATTTATTCTTGCAAGAAGGAGCAGAGTTAAATCACATACAAAGGATATGGGTTAACTCTCACACACATGGGGTATATGGTTTTGCTCAAGGGAGCAGCAGAAAACATCAAGCTTATATAGTCCAAAAGACGGAGATAACAACAAGGTCGTAAATCGAGGTGGTGTTAATATCATCCGCAGGTGTCGGAAAGGTGTCGCAACCATCTGCGACGTGTTCTGGAGAGAGTTGCGTACTTTTGTCACGCCACACAAAAAGAGACATTTAGGAGACAGCAAGTCTGCCTTCTCATAAATATCAACAACATGCCCTGCCTCCTCCTATCGCAAGAAGAGGCAGCTGCAAGGTCATCAACAGTTCAGAGTGACCCATAATGTCAGGGCATTAGAACTAAGACAAAGAGGAGAAAATAGTATTTCTCCAACATATCCCTCCTGTTTATACTACGGAATAACATAGAACTTGGAAAAATACAATTTCATCATAAAAGATAAAGAATTTATATACAACACCAAAATGGCAAAGGTAGGTAGATTGTTTCGGCACATGTTTTAATAATCACTATCAAAAACATTGAGGTAAATCACACCAGCAGTTCATCTTTTTATTCATTCTAAATATCAATCATACCATGGTTATATAAAAACATTACTTTTAAGCTCTGGTTACAGTTCCATCTGGAGCAGTGTTATTCGGAATGAAAGTGCAACATGATGATCCAAACATTTTACACACCCCTCCCTTCTCCGCCAGCAACATGTCAAGTGCCATTCTATTCTGCCAGGCCATCAAACTCGTCTTATCCAGTTGTCCATGAAGTCCCTCAACAGCATCTCGTGTGTAATTTATGAACCTCATCCGATTGTAGAACAGATAATTGATCCAGTCAACATTCTTGTTAATTGTAGCCCACCAAAATAGGAATGATTCAAACCCTGCTGCTACTTGATTTCTTGCTTTAAATTCGTCAGGAACCCCCCTGGGCACTCCCAAAACGTCTATGTATACTGATGGGTTGAAACTCCCAGGTGGTGTGTAGGCAGCAGCCCTTCTCTTAAGGCTATCTATCCTGCTTGGCTCCCTGACGGGTTCGAGGAGGTCTTTGGCACTCACTGGTAGGGCATAGAACGGCATCACTAGTTGTATCAAAGCACACCTACCTGCCCAGTTAATGGGCAGTACGGGGAATAACCTCTTACCCCCACAATACCACCACATGTCAGCTCGAGCAGTGGTGTGTCTATTGAACCAAGATGCCTCGTACCCTCCTGTTGTGACCGTGACGTTGTGTCTCTCCTTGCACCAAGACAGGTCTCCTACACTCACACTCGGTTCTCTCTCTCTCTGTAAAAACAAGTATAGTTAGCAGCATAAGGGGTGAAATAAGGTGGTACATACTGAGTATCTATCTCCAATGGCGGCATCTCATAGTGTAAGGCAATACATGCTGGATTTACTGGCGGGTCAGGGGAGGAATATAGTTTCAAAGTATCAATTGTTTGATTGAGGTAACATTCAAATAGCTTATTACTGAGGCTGGGTTTATAGTTGCAGGCATGTCTTTTAGTGGTGCAGTGATGATGATGGAAATAATTGCCATGATGGTCATAGTTCCTCTCATGCCACACACCCCTGGCAATCTGAATGGATGCCAGGGTCTAATTCTCTCTCTTTGATACATCCTCAGTTTCTATCACTCAGACCCGTTATTGTTTCCCTGCTGACGTCCACTCTTTAAATTCTACTGGGTTCTGTTGGTTTCTTCACTGGTTTGAGACGAGTGCCCTTATTGGAATCACCCCCCTTTGTAGCCAGACTTCACCACAGTAGAGGCGAGCTTCTGTTTTTAGGTTTCGACAGCTCCGCAGTCAGGTGAAGACAACTGATGTACCTTTTTACAATGAGTCAGGTGTATCCAGGATGGTCTCTCCGCCACTCTAACTGCAGTTGGTGTAGACAGGAGTACTTGGTAGGGACCCTCCCACTTGGGCGAGTGCCAGCTCTTCCTTTTTATCGCTCTGGTAAACACCCACTCTCCTGGTTTCACTGTCTGTGTGGAGTCAGGTACTTTCTGTGCAGAGGGAACAATAACATTTGTGATCTCTTTTCTTCTCAACATTTTTGCCATATATTCTGCTGTGTTTTCACTCATACTCTCGTCCTCTCTTACAAATGTTTTAACTCAGGCAGATAATATGGTCTTCCATATAACATTTCAAAAGGTGACAGCCCTCTAGCACTAGGTAGGATGTGCATGCTTAGCATCACTGGTGCTAAGCATCTCATCCATGTTTTCCCTGTCTCGGCCATCATGTTCTTTAGTTTAGCTTTTACTGTACCATTATTTCTTTCTATCAACCCCGCTGACTATGGATGATAAGAACAATGTCGTTTTAAACTGTATCCCAAATACAGCTGTCAAATCCTGAATTACTTTATTTACAAAGTGTGTGCCATTATCACTATAGATTTTTCCCGGAATTCCAAAACGTGGGATTATGTGATTTGTCAGTGCTTTAGCAACTGTCAATGCATCTGGATTTCTAGTTGGAAAAACTTCAATCCATTTTGAGTACATGTCAATGATTGTTAGACAATATTTCATTCCCTCACATTTATTTAGTTCAATAAAGTCAATGCAAATATGCTGAAACGGAAAATGGGGCTCAGGTATTTTACCTCTCCTTGGTCTAAAATGTTTCTGAGGGTTATACTAGTCACAGAACATGATAAACAATTTTTTTTTTTTTTGTAGTTTGTAAAGCCATAGGCCTGTATTACGTCCACCCTCCCCACTGTTGAGCCGTGGTCCAACCCATGGCTCAATATAGCTGCATATCGAAATAAGCTTTTTGGTAATACAAATTTGCCTTCTGTACTTTCCCACAACCCCTCTTTATTCTGTGTACACAATTTCTTCTTCCAGTATACCTTCTCTATGTCTGGTGCACTCGTTTGCATGTCTTTTAGTATGTCATGATCAATGTGTTTATAGTTTCTGTCTGTATAAATGTTAACGGTCCTCCCTTTTCCTAGTTTGCATGCTTCTGTTAGTGCGATTAGTTCTGCTGCCTGTGCTGATAAGTGAGACGGCAAAGCCGCGCCCTTGAGCAGTTTCGTCTGTGTCACTACAGCATAGCCTGTTGCATTGGTTCCATCAAGATTCCTCTTACATGAACCGTCAACATGCATTGTTATGTCTGCATCTGGGAAGGGAATGTCAGTCAGGTCTGTCCTTGGTAACACTCTGTTCTCAGTTTCTGCGATACAGTCATGTGATTCCCCATCTATCTCTACTGGCAGTAGTGTAGCTGGATTTAAAGTAGTACATCTCTCGATAGTAAGATTTGGTTGTGATAACAACGTAGCCATGCATGCTAAATGTCTAGCTGGTGACATATAGGTTTGTTTATTTTGTAACAATAGTACGGACACTGCGTGAGTTACTTTCAGAGTCAAGGATCTAAAAAGCACTATTGTTGCAGATGCCTGTACTGCCATGGAGGCTGCTATTACTGCTTGTAAACAAATGGGCATGGCTCGAGCTATGGTGTCCAACTGTGAGGAGTAAAATGTCATTGGTTTATTTCCCCCCCCCCCATGTAGTTGAGTGAGTACTGACGTCATAAATCCATTCTTACAATCTGCTGTTTGAACAAACGGTTTTGTATAATCTGGTTACATCTATTCCCATTACTTTTAAAGTAACAAATGGTTTCTCTACGTGAGCCAGCATTAATTCTACTGTACCTAATTCTAAAATCTCCACTTCCTCATCGGATGAGCTGATAGACACGTTATCCGAACTTGCTTCTGTGTCACTGTCAAGGTCTGAGTCATTTTGTCTTAGGTCATCTTGATTTGGGTTATCTTTTTTAGTAGTTTGTTTCTGTTTGACTTTCTACGTTAACCTTTTTCGTCTGTCTATGGTTGTGTGTGATAATACATGACCTGATTTTGCAGATGCACTTGGCTCTAGTCATGCCTTCTCCACCCAGTCCTCCGTTCCCTCCTGTGCCGCCCGTGCTTGGCAGTTCTCTTTCCAATGTCCAAATTTGCCACACAAAAAGCAACTTCCCTCCGGGAATTTTCCTCCTCCCCGTCCTCCACCTCGTGCCCCACCTCGCCCTCCACCTCGTCCGTCCCCTCGGCCACGGCCCCGTCCACACCCTCTTTGATCACCTCGGAAAAGCAATACAACAAAAACATACATCAGAAGTGTAATCATCAGATTTATCCTGTGTTAAAAAACACGGCAGTTTGCTTTTGTTTCTTATTTCTCTTGTGTTTTGCCAATTTCACCACATTCAGTTTAAATGCCCCCCTTAGAAGATCAGTCACATTCCCTGATATATTCATAACTGGCTTAACGGGCATTCTGAATGTCTTACCTGACCGTGTGTTGCTGGGTTCCTCCCTCATGCCGGCTGTTCTCTGCGCGGGAGCATGAGGGTCGGTGTGTGGAGGTGGTGGCGGGTGGCCAAGGTAGCGGAGTCGGTGGGGGAGCAGAGGTGTGAGACGAGCAGGAGGCCAGGGGTCCGAGGAGATCCCCGGGGTGTTGAGCTGGTGCATGGTTTTCATCTATCCATTGCTCCTGCATCACAGCAGGTCCCACAGGAGGGAGATACGGAGGAGGGGGTTGGCGGCGTCTGCATATCACTTGATCGTCAAGTTTCTCCAGTTTTCTCGGAATAGGGGAGATTAGGACACAAGTTATACAAAACTTCATTTTCTGATTTCTTCTTTTCTGATGTAGCTGTTTCCTCAGCATTTTCCCCTTCTCTCCTTCTATTCCTTGCTTCGGCTAACCACATCATAGCCCCTAATAAATCCTCTTCTTCCTCCTTTTTCCCATTCCCGTTACATTTGTTCTCGATGCAATCAATCAGTTGTTGGCATTCTTCTACCACCAACCTCCCTGGGAAAGCGTATTTATTTTGCCATTTTTTTAATCTCTTCACACTCTATGCGATCACCTGCATCCATTTAGCATCTCCTGATAAGATGACTATTTCTGTTTCATCTTCTTCCCACGGTTCTTGCCGCAGCATGAACCCATGATTAGACCTATATAGTTTTCCCCAAAACTAAGTAAAAATGCCCTATAGCTTACACATAAACCATAAAACTCACAATAGTTTTAGCAAAACTAAGAAAACTACCCAGAGTTTTCCCCAAAACTCAGAAAATGCCATATAGCCGTGCCTCGTACTATAGACTCACAATAGTTTTAGCAAAACTAAGAAAACTACCCAGAGTTTTCCCCAAAACTCAGAAAAATACCCCTTGCCATACGTAGTCACCCCGTATCCAGCGAGAAAGTCATACAAAACTATGAAAAAATACTCAAAACCGTACTTAGTCTCCCACTATAAAATAGCCGTACCTCGTTAACCTGTTAGAGTCATACAATAGTTTTTACTAAAATACTAAGAAAAATAGCTGTCTAAGTTTTCCCCAAAACTCAGAAAAGACCCATAACCGAACTTGGCTACGCACCCTAAAAGCCGTACCGCGTTTAACCTGCTATGAAGTCACACAATAGTTTTAGTAAAACTAAGAAAATGCACCATATAAGAGCGACAAATATGAATCTTTGTTAGTTTTTTTTTTATAAGAAAACTAACAAAAACTGACCTCATAGTTTTTGTGACAAAAAACTATTTTCACCGAGGCCTCTAGTTTAAACAATAAACCATAGTTTAGTTAAGTTTACCTTGTCTTTCCAGGACTTTTTAGGTATCGTCCGCGAACCAGGGGCTTTAAACCAAAACGGTGCCTGAATTGACGTTCTCTCCTGTGTCGGTGGTTCAAAGGATCCGTCACTCCTCTCTTCTCCAGCGTAATCTGGCCCCCCTATTTACCAAATTGTTTCTTTGTAAGGGAAACAAGGTAGGGGTCTTTTTGTAAGAGTCACTCGACTCCCTGTGCACAGTGTCAGGCTCGTGTGCCCGGAGAAAAGAGGAGATCTTGGATCCGGCTCGAAGGACCAATATGTTAGAAAAATATCACTCGACACCAGGTTGAGAATCAATGATCAGGTTCTAATTTATTCTTGCAAGAAGGAGCAGAGTTAAATCACATACAAAGGATATGGGTTAACTCTCACACACATGGGGTATATGGTTTTGCTCAAGGGAGCAGCAGAAAACATCAAGCTTATATAGTCCAAAAGACGGAGATAACAACAAGGTCGTAAATCGAGGTGGTGTTAATATCATCCGCAGGTGTCGGAAAGGTGTCGCAACCATCTGCGACGTGTTCTGCAGAGAGTTGCGTACTTTTGTCACGCCACACAAAAAGAGACATTTAGGAGACAGCAAGTCTGCCTTCTCATAAATATCAACAACATGCCCTGCCTCCTCCTATCGCAAGAAGAGGCAGCTGCAAGGTCATCAACAGTTCAGAGTGACCCATAATGTCAGGGCATTAGAACTAAGACAAAGAGGAGAAAATAGTATTTCTCCAACAACTACACATCATCTCGGCTCGCGCAGCACGCTCACAGGCATAGATTGTGCAACCTTGGAAGTGCAGTGCAGGCATATTGTCATTCAAGAGATGCGTAGTTCTTTTGGAGAGTTTAGCCTATTCACCTCGTTGGCATAAATAATACTCATTACATTGACACATGCATTACTTTTGATAAAAATAATGGTTGTTGGTAATGTATTAGCGACCCACACAGATGTATGATTTCACTGTGTCCGTTGGCTCCCACATAACTCTAACCCTGGCTTCAACGCACGCTGCCGCGTGGACGGGCCGTAAGTCTCCATTTTGGGTTTTTCCATCCTTTTTAAAACGTACATGAAAACTACTTGCGGCGGCGGCGTATAATCGATTAATATTCGCCGGGCTGTCCGATTTTCGGTCAGTTTCTGGCATTCCTAGTTGTTTCCCCCTCCCCACTGTTTACAGTCCCCTCTCCGGAGCTGCGTGGTCCGAGTACGGGTTGCTGCAGAGCAGAGATACACATTCAGCCACATAACTATAGCGGTCCCGGAGCTTTAATAACGGCTTGCCAAAAGTATAAACCTCTCTAACGCTGGCTGGGGTCTGGCTGTTAGTGTATTTAATATGCTGCAGGGTTTTTTTATGAGCGGAGCACGCATTGAAAATGACCTGGTTTAACAGCTTAAAAACGAGCTAGCACGTAGCTAAACTTGCATAGCCCCATATAAAATACCTTATGTATAACATTTGCAAAGATTTAAACTTTTCACTTGTCAAACCGACACAACAAAAAATCGCCACTTGCATGATAAATGTATGAAAATTATCTGGTTAAGCCATCCTTAAAAAATGGTTACACGTGGTTAAACGTTGCTAGCTAACACATAGCCAAATACAAAGACAGATGGTAAATTAGTTGTTTATCTTGACACGACACTAAATGGATAAACATTTAAACATAGTTTAAAACAAAAAAAGCAACCATTTCAAATCCTTACCTTATTTTAAAGTGTTTTTGGGTCAGGCACTCTCACAGACAGTGGGTAGCGGTGTAATGGCGGCTGCAGCAAATCTTGAAGTCACCTTGCTTTGTACGTCACGTGGTCATGTGACATGCTTTGAAGTGAAAATAACGATTTAGGTTAAATATTGTTTTTAAGTTATTTCAGGGGGGGATGTGTTTTGCTTCTGGGCAAACGGAAAAAATCATGTCAAAAACGGAAACCATGATTCTTAATTAGATCAATTAAAAAATATACTTTGATTAAATGACACGGTCGTTGCACTTTTTTCAGTGTATAATCACACAAATTCTGTGTTTTATATTTAATAATTCTGTGTTCTTTATTTATTGATTGTTCAACACCTGACAAGGTTGGAGATGAAAAACTTGGGTCGCAGGTTCCTCAACAGTGCATTACACGACATCTATCAATATGTGTGTATACCTCCACCATTAAACTGTCGTATTATGCACATTTCTTACAGTATACTATCTACATACATCTTATAAGAGTATAATACATATGTATAATATCAGTTAAAATAAGTGCTTCAACATAGTAAACATTGCTGGAGGTATCCACAAATATTGATAGATGTCTTGTAATGCACTGTTGAGGAACCTGCGACCCAAGTTTTTCATTCATTGCATAACTACACCGTTTGTGTATATGATATGTCAATAAACCTTAGAAAATCTTGAAATCTTGAAAGGGATGTGCATTATATACCGTCTTTAATTAACTATTAGTAGAGAATAACGAGTAATGAATATACTTTATAGGGATCCTATTAATATCTAATAATAAAAATAATGAAATTCAATAACATGCTTTAACCACTAGGTGCCCCTTTATATCTGCTGTGCACCGTTATGGTGTAAATACAGCCTATCTACCAATTGGATCAAATATAAAAGTCAGCCGAATTAGTGTTGATACTGCAAGGAGACGTATTGTGTGAAAAGAAATGTAAGATGTTGTTTAATTGCTGATATATTTATGATCCACGTCACGTTTTCAGGTTTGGCGGCAGTTCCTCATGTTTGTCTAGAAGTCTACTCATCAGGGCTCTATAAATAGAGAGCTACGGCAGATATGTAATATTTAATGCAGCCGAACCTTGTATTACAATGACGTTATGTGATGACTTTCAAAGAGAAAAGCAAGCACACTCAGAATAAAGTATTATTTTATTTTTAAAAAATGTTTTCAGTCTGTTTCCAGTATTTGTTTATGACGATGTGATGTGAGATGTGAGACTGGGTTGGAGAATTGCACAGGGGAAAATAACGTATCTATGCCACAATTTTAGATGCAGATTTTGTTAAACTAATACGTTTGCGCTGTGGACCAACACTATAAATTGACAGGGAAGGGGGTAGCAATAAAGATAACACCATTGAACAGTTACACAACATAAGATAAATAATATCGATAGCAGCGTCCCTAGCAACCACCTTGGTAACAATGAAAACGTTGTAAAGACACAATTTCCTGAAGTAATCTTCGTAATAACTAGCAAACTAAAGATCATGTACATCCACTGCACACATAATCTGAAATAACAACTCATATTTCTCCCATCAAATGACATCACAACGCATTTTAATGGCCAAATGGCATTTTTATCTGCAGGTCTCCCTTGAAAAAGAGATCTATGATCTCAATGGGACCAATCTGGATAAATAAAGGTTACAAACAATTTTCCACCGAGAATAAAACGAAGTTCGGCCATGTTTTTTTTTTCTGCAGGGAGAAATTTGAAGATCATGTGACATTGACGCCAGCCATTGGAATGAATGGCGGAAAAAAACGTAGGGATCCTACAATTTCAGAGGTGTTTTTGTAGAAATACTACGTCCCAAGTTGTGGACCAACGTAGTTATTACACGTTTTTTTGTGAGACTGGGTTGGTTTAAACCAGAGAATGTCTATGGTAATAACAATATAGTCACTGCTCTGCTTATGACTACATTAAGTAATTCTGAGTGTTGATGGAGCAGCTACAATGTTAGCCTAGCTTTAATCAAACCGGTCTCATTCAGAAAACATTTGAAATGTTTTTATGCTCTGTGCTTTTAATGCTATGTTTATTGTAATGAATTCACAGCAAATTGTATGTTTATTGTGTTTATAATGCTATAGTGCACCAGGTTAATACAGCTTGGTGTGTCTTAGTAGATAGAGTGAACATGTGCTCCTCTGGGTGATGAATCCAGACAGGATGCTGTTTGCTTTCATAATAATGTGAAGTGTAAACTATACCTGATCCCTGAGATATATTATATAGAGATATAGACCTTTTTAAATATCAAACTAGAATGGTGCACCTTGTTGTACAATTGGTGAGAATCAGCTCCTCTAATGTAAAGTGCTATAAAGGATGTGTTAATCTCCACAGAGGGAAGAGGAGTCCTGTTGCTGTGGAGGAGCAGCTGTCCAGCTGTGCTCTGTGTCAGGAGGTCCTGAAGGATCCAGTGTCTACCAGCTGTGGACACTGGTTCTGCAGACGGTGCATCACCTCATACTGGGAGCAGCGACCTCCATCAGGAGACTCCTCATGTCCCCAGTGTGGAAAAAGATCCAGAACCAGAGCTGGACTGCAGACAGCCAGTCAGACCAGCTCTGTACGAGGTAAGAGGCCGAACAAATGCAGCGTAGATCCGTCGGGGTGCTGAGTCTCTACTCTTGTATGAACTCTCATTGGCTCAGAGTGTCATCTGGTCTTCCTCCAGGCATTGTTTTTTGAAGTGTGTATTAAAACCGACAATAGTGTTTTCCTAAGTAGAAACACTGGACAGATCTTAAGGGGAACGTTAGCAAATAACTTTTACATAATATAGTAAAGCAGGATTATTTTCAGTTTGTGATTAGGTATACTGTTGTAGAGCATAGACAGTAAGCTGTTTTATACAAATGTTAAACTGTCTGTTTTTATTGTTTTATAGTTAGATTCTCAAAATAATTTCCTTATTCTCTCCTGTTTCCTTCTATTTCAGCAGATAGTGGTCTGCAGGAGGTTTTAGATGAACATAGGCTCAGTCTGAGGAGGAGATGTGAACATGTGACTGAAGGAACTGATGAATGTGAAACCCTCCTCAACAGGGTCTACACTGAGCTCTACATCACACAAGGCCAGAGTGAAGAGGTTAATACCCAACATGAGGTGAGGCAGCTGGAGACAGCTTCCAAGAAAGAGACCCTCCATGACACTCCAATCAAGTGCCAGGACATATTTAAAGCCTTACCTGACCAACAGACTCACATCAGAGCGGTCCTGACCAACGGAGTCGCTGGAGTTGGAAAAACCTTCTCAGTGCAGAAGTTCACTCTGGACTGGGCCGAGGGTTTGGGAAACCAAGATGTCAGTCTGGTGATCCCGCTCTCCTTCAGGGAGCTGAACCTGATCAAAGGTGAGCAGTACAGTCTTCTCAGGCTGCTCCATGTTTTCCATCCAACCTTACAGAAGGTCACAGCAGAGCAGCTGGCTGTCTGTAAAGTACTGCTCATCTTTGACGGCCTGGATGAAAGCAGACTTTCTCTGGACTTCAGAAACAATGAGGTTGTGTCTGATGTCTCTCAGCAGTCCTCAGTCAACGTGCTGCTGACAAACCTCATCAGGGGGAATCTGCTTCCCTCGGCTCTCGTCTGGATAACTTCCAGACCTGCAGCGGCCAATCAGATCCCTCCTGAGTGTGTGGACAGGGTAACAGAAGTACGAGGCTTTACTGACGCCCAGAAGTGGGAGTACTTCAGGAGGAGATCGAGGGATGAAGACCTGTCCAGCAGAATCATCTCTCACATCAAGAGCTCCAGGAGCCTCCACATCATGTGTCTGATCCCAGTCTTCTGCTGGATCACTGCTGCAGTTCTGGACCACCTGTTGACTACAGACCAGAGAGGAGAGCTGCCCCAGACCCTCACTGACATGTACTCACACTTCCTGCTGGTCCAGACCAAGAGGAAGAAGCAGAAGTATGAAGAGGGACATGAGACGAGTCCACAGCAGCTCACGGAGGCTGACAGGGAGGTTCTTCTGAAGCTGGGGAGGCTGGCGTTTGAACATCTGGAGAAAGGAGACATCATGTTCTACCAAGAAGACCTGGAGCGCTGTGGTCTTGATTTCACCGAGGCCTTGGTGCACTCAGGAGTTTGTACAGAACTCTTCAAAAGAGAGAGTGTGATCTTCCAGAAAACAGTCTACTGCTTTGTTCATCTCAGCATTCAGGAGTTTCTGGCTGCAGTCTACATGTTGCACTGTTACACCAACAGGAACACAGCTGTAGTGAAGGACTTCCTGCAGGAAGACTATGGCAACAGCAGATATCAGGATTACCCAACCCTGCCTGTCTTCCTTAAGGGAGCCATGGAGAAATCCCTCAGAAGTGAAAATGGCCACCTGGACCTGTTTGTCCGCTTTCTCCATGGCCTCTCTCTGGAGTCCAACCAGAGACTCTTAGGGGGCCTGCTGGGTCGCACAGACAACGGACCAGAAACCATCCAGAGAGCCATCAGCAACCTGAAAGAGATGAGCAGTTCTTCAATCTCTCCTGACAGGAGCATCAACATCTTCCACTGTCTGACAGAGATGAACGACCACTCAGTACATCAGGAGATCACAGAGTTCCTGAAGTCAGAGAACAGATCAGAGAAGGAACTCTCTGTGATCCACTGCTCAGCTCTGGCCTACATGCTGCAGATGTCAGAGGAGGTTCTGGATGAGTTGGACCTGAAGAAGTACAAAACCTCAGAGGAGGGACGACGGAGACTGATTCCAGCTGTGAGGAACTGCAGGAAGGCCAAGTAAGTCCAGATCTGATTAACTTTATAAACTAATGTGGATCAGAAGTTTAATTATTCAAATAAACACTATAACATTTCTGCTGTTTAAAAACTATGAGAGCAAAAATAAACCAACCCTGTTCATCTATTTATTTATAATAATAGTTCAATTGAACCGTTTCTCTCTTCATACTGAGTGATGGAGGCGACATATCAAACACATGAAGGACTTTAGAGGTTTTTCACAGCAGCTCGTGATCACACCACATTGCAGGATTTACAGTTATCAGAGAAAGCAGTTATTATTACTTTCTAGTAGTTCTTTATCATTAAACAGAAACACACGTTTGTATTAGGGCTGTCAAGTTAACGCGTTAACACAACAAAATGTACGCCACTAATTATTTTAACGCGATTAACGCATGTGCATTTTTTGTCCTCCGCCGCCCTGTAGTTTCAGAGCGCATCGAGTTTAAAATACCATCTATACAATCCAAGCACACTGCTGATGCTGACAGCCCTGCTCCTGCCGCCCGCTTGCGGCAGACCACACTTGAAAGTGTGCGGAGGAGACGCTTGGACAAGTCTACGAGCAGCAAACTTTCAACAAAGATCGTTAAATGGGTGGCGACAGCTTGCAGGCCAATTAACATTGTGGAGGACGAGGGGCTGCGTGATATAATTCAGGTCGCATCCAACGACTGCACTTATGAATTGCCTTCCAGAGCCACCACTGTGTCGAAAATACACAACTTGTATGAAGTCCAAAAAGCGAAGGAGGATTTAAGAAAGACTCACGGGAGACTATTGGACTTCACTCAGTAATGACAGTTACCTCGGGGTCACAGCGCATTATTTTGACCCACAGTGGGAACTTCAGCCTCATGCTTTGACAGTTATGAAAACAGAGGAGCGGCATTTCGCCGACAACTGTGCCCACACACACACACACACACACACACACACACACACACACACACACACTTGAATTGAGGCGAATATTTGTAATGTTCAGAGATTGTTGTGTTTAATATTCATGAGAATATTTGTCATTGTTCAAATGATAATAAACAAACATTTGCATAAAGCATATTTGTCCACATGTTGATAAGAGTATTAGAAACCCTCTAAGGAACATTTAGAACAGATAAAAAATGTGCGATTAATTTGCGATTAATCGCGATTAACTATTTTAATCGACTGACAGCCCTAGTTTTTATCACAATGTATTAGAGTTTAAAGTAAGATCTATATAATTTCCCACCAATAACAGAGTTATGTCTTAATGCAGATATACTGGGAATATCTGATGGTATTCAGTTGAAAATATTGAAACTTTATTGGTTTGTTAATTGTGTTTGTGTGTGCAGTACATTTTCAGATGCTCAGAGAAGACTAAACATCCTTCTTCCATCATTCACATCCAAACATTAGTGAACATTTAAATATGTACATCTCTAATATTGTCAATTGATTTGTTTAATTTATGTTTCTTTGGTAACAGTCAGTGACAACATACATGTGATCAGATCACACTGACAATGCACACATTAAACTCTATTATAATATATTATTATATATAACATTAAATGGACTGACAGCAAATGTCTATCAGAACATATGTCAAATATTTTTCATTAAATGCTTGAGGGTAATATTATGTTTCCCCTCATTTTAACACCTGTTGTAATATATGTGTTATTATAGACTTACTGGCTGTGGACTTTCAGAGATTGAATGTGAAGTTGTGGCCTCAGCTCTGAAGTCTGACCCCTCCCATCTGACAGATCTGGACCTGAGTGACAACACTCTGCAGGATTCAGGAGTGGAGCTGAGTTCTGGACTGAAGAGTCCAAATTGCAGACTGGAGACTCTCAGGTCACTGACTGTACTTCATACAGATCTGTTTTTATTGATCATTTTCTGAATTTGCCTGAGAACAAATACATTTTAAATATATATTTATTTCCACTTTTGCTAATGACTGAATATTCAGCAGAATAACAAAGAGAAGGTGAATGTGTGAGGGAGAGTCTTTGAGCTTCCACAGACTCACTCTGTGCTCCAGGAGTCAGTGGAGATGCTGTCAGTACTGATGAGCTGTGAGGGAGATGAAGGAGTTGTTAAACATCTGATCAAAGTTAAAGTTCCAGATTATCAATGGATTGTTTCTACATCATCACTGACATTAAAACCCTGTTAAACTCTGATCAGATTATTAAACCTGGAGTTATTTCAAACAGGAACATTGTTCTCTAAAGTTACATCATGTTTTCTTTATTCAGACTGAGTGGTTGCAGGTTGTCAGAGAAAAGCTGTGCTGCTCTGATCTCAGCTCTGAAATCCAACCCCTCCCATCTGAGAGATCTGGACCTGAGTTACAACGATCTGCTGGATTCAGGAGTGAAGCTGCTGAGAGATCTTCTGGAGAGTCCAGACTGCAGACTGAAGACTCTCAGGTCAGTTCTCCATCTTTTACTTCTGTACTGAGATTAATATGTATATATCAAAGTGCCGCTCAAGCACCGTAGCGGTGTTTGCAGCTCGCGTTAGAGGTTGTGCAGGATAACAACCTCCATCTCAAAGTCAGCAAAACCTAGGAGCTGATTATGGATTACAGGAAGCAGCAGGGAGAGGGACACGTCCCCATCGCCATCAATGGGAGTACGGTGGAGAGAGCCAGCAGCTTCAGGTTCCTCTGTGTCCACATCACTGAGGACCTGACATGGACTCATCACACAAACACCATCACCAAAACAGCTCGACAGCGGCTCTTCTTCCTCCGCAGGCTGAGGAGGTTCAAAATGGATTCCAGGATACTCTGCAACTTCTACAGGTGCACCATAGAGAGCATCCTGACCTTCTACAGGTGCACCATAGAGAGGATCCTGACCTTCTACAGGTGTACCATAGAGCAGGGGTTCTCAAACTTTGTGTTTATGCGGACCGCTATTTATTATCAAGGATTTTCGCGGACCACCTCATATGCAAACCGTAAAAATAAGTACATATTTAGTGTTAAAACGCCGATATTTTTGTTAATTATAGACAATCAAAAGTAAATTGAAGCTTATCTGATACTTTTGTGACCGGTGTCTGTCTGCGTTGTGTATGTTTCTCAAAGAGGACGGCGGACGGTATTTTAATTAGGTCATCCCAAACAATGCCACAAGTGCGCATGCGCGCAGTGCACTCACAAAACGGGCAGACAGGTCCACAGAAACTACCGCTATGCTTAGTCCTACTTTAGTTACTGTACTGCAAAAAGCAGACGGCGCTGCGCTCAACACACACAGACTCAAAACCATGGACACACAGGCATATAAGTAACATAAACAATGTATAGGCCTAAGTTGCATAAATGCAAATCTCAAAACAAACAAACAAAATTCCCAAAGTTGTCCTGAAATTAACTTATTAAATAAACGAAACCAAATCTATGCAGACTGCTGCAATAAGTACATTAATTAACTGTCTCATTGATGTTTGTCTGAATTAATATGATAATATTAACAATCATATTATTCCTATCAGCTGTCAATCACTGTTATGATGCGGCGATTACCATTATGTTCAGCAAAACGCCTCACAAACTGATCAAGATCCAAAGCTTAAGTGCGTTTTGATTCAATGCTGAGTACAGCCAAACTTGACAGTCTCTTCTCTGTCATTGTAAACTGCAAATACCTCATTCCTTCCGTGTACAGTAAGTCCGGATGCTTCTCGTTTTGCTCCGTCCCGTTCAAATGAAATCGCCGCCAATTATATTTCCACGCTCTCGCCAGGGCCGGGGGAGGGGTTACACGGCTCGTGTCTTGTGGTGCATTCACTTGCACTCGGAAATTAGAGATTTTCTCTCATAAATGTCCGATGAGCCGAACCACCACTACCCCACTGCCTGATATCATTAGAAAGCTAGGAATCTCCTCTTTCCAACAGTGTATACAACTCAAAATGTGTCTTAGGGTCAATGCGACTGATTTCGATAGAGCAAGTCACATATCCCCGAAAATCCTTGATAGTAAAAAGTGGATTTTAATTCGCTTTTTTCCACGGACCACCTTGTGGTCCGCGGACCACAGTTTGAGAACCGCTGCCATAGAGAGCATCCTGACCTTCTACAGGTGCACCATAGAGAGTATCCTGACCTTCTACAGGTGCACCATAGAGAGCATCCTGACCTTCTACAGGTACACCATAGAGAGTATCCTGACGGGCTGCATCACGGCCTGGTACGGCAGCTGCACCGCCCTCAATCGAAAGGCTTTACAGAGGGTGGTGAAAACTGCACAGAACATCACCAGGACGGAGCTGCCATCCATGGAGGACCTTTACTCCCAGCGGCTCAGGAAGAAAGCCCTCAGGATTATCAAAGACCCCCATCACCCCAGCCACAAACTGTTCAGTCTGCTGCCGTCTGGCAGGCGTTACTGCAGCATCAGGTCTAAAACCACCAGACTCAGGGACAGTTTCATCCCGCAGGCAATAATCAAATCAAATCAAATCAAGTTTTATTTATATAGCACATTTATAAACGATTTTTGGTCGAGCCAAAGTGCTGTACATATAATAAAAATAGCCTACAGTAGAGACACAATAAGACTGCTAAACACCCGAACTCTTGAAATAACATCCATAACATTCATCTGTTTGCAACTCATACATATCAATATTCCAATTACTGTATATCGACTATTTTGCACAGTTTCTATTGTATTCTGTTTCTATTATATCATGTTATGGTATTTACTTGCACTATTGTATCTGTTTTATTGTGTTGCACTGTTGGAAGAGCCTGTGATCTAAGATTTTCATTGTCATAACTACACTGAAGACGCATGAAGATAAAAGCCTTTAAACTTGAAACTTGAAACAAGCTCCCAGAATTTAATAAGGCTGCGCTCAAAGTAAAAATAATAAAATAGATGGAGCATGATTTAACTTCAGGAACTAACTGTCCATACAAGTCTGGTTGGTTTGGTGGGAAAGTTTGAATATATGTAACTGGTGGTACCTTATGAATATGAAGTGTTCATCGTCTCTCTTACACTGTCACATAGAGTAGTTATACAGCAGAGACAGCAGCGCTCTGCTGACCTGACGTTTACTGACTCTCCTGCTGAATCTGACTGGCCATAGTTTATTAACAGTTGTTGGATTTCCTTTCAAACGAGCCACAGCAGCGCGTCAGACGAACGCTTCAGCACAGACCTCACCACAGACAGCGCCTTGTGGTTATGTAGGCTGACATTTCTCAATGAAATATTAATATACATGCCTTGATGTCATTCTTTATAAAGCCTCCCCCCCATGTTATTGAGCGAGGGCTTTTGTTCTTCATTATCTTCTGAGAGTCCTGCCCCTCTCCCCAATTTGATTATTTAGTAAGACTAAAAGCAGAAACTAAAGAGCCTGCAGTCTCCTCTCTGTTTACTGGTTTAAGAAATAAAACTATTGAAACAAAAGAACAGCACAAACAATATCAGCTCATTTTTACTTTTTCTGTCTTGCAGTTTTTAACCTGTTTGGAGTTTCCACTTTATAAACTTCTTCAGCTCTGAACAGATTATTAAACCTGGAGTTATTTCTAACAGGAACATTGTTTTTTAAAGTTACATCATGTTTTCTTTATTCAGTCTGAGGCACTGCAGTTTGTCAGAGATCAGCTGTGCTGCTCTGGCCTCAGCTCTGGAGTCCAACCCCTCTCATCTGAGAGATCTGGACCTGCGTTACAACGATCTGCAGGATTCAGGAGTGAAGCTGCTGAGTGATTTTCTGGAGAGTCCAGACTGCAGACTGAAGACTCTCAGGTCAGTTCTCCATCTTTTACTTCTGTGCTGAGATCAATATGTATATATCAAAGTGCCGCTCGAGCACCGGAGCGATGTTTGCAGCTTGCGTTAGAGGCTGTACACGTGCCGGTTTTCTGCTGCTTAAATCCACTGCTGTGATGAACAAGCTCCCAGAATGCAACACGGCTGCTCTCAGAGTAAACATAATAAAACAGATGGAGCATGATTTAACTTCAGGAACTAACTGTCCATACAAGTCTGGTTGGTTTGATGGGAAAGTTTGAAAATATGTAACTGGCAGTACTTTATGAATATGAAGTGTTCATCGTCTCTCTTACACTGTCACATAGAGTAGTTATACAGCAGAGACAGCAGCACTCTGCGGACAGGACGTTTACTGACTCTCCTGCTGAATCTGACTGGCCATAGTTTGTTAACAGTGGTTGGATTTCCTTTCAAACGAGCCACAGCAGCGCGTCAGACAAACGCTTCAGCAAAAACCTCACGACAGACAGCATGTTGAAGCCATTTTGCATGTCTATCTTATTTATATTTATAATGAAAAATTATGAATATTTTATACATGATGTTTTATTATTTATGTTTATTATTGTTTTGATTAATGCCGACTATCAATGTATTATTATGGTGGCGTCACATAGGCGTGGTTTCAGTTATTTCAAACAGGAACATTGTTTTCTAAAGTTACATCATGTTTTCTTTATTCAGACTGATATGCTGCAGGTTGTCAGAGATTAGCTGTGCTGCTCTGATCTCAGCTCTGAAGTCCAACCATTCCCATCTGAGAGATCTGGACCTGAGTCACAACGATCTGCAGGATTCAGGAGTGAAGCTGCTGAGAGATCTTCTGGAGAGTCCAGACTGCAGACTGAAGACTCTCAGGTCAGTTCTCCATCTCTTACTTCTGTGCTGAGATGAAGAGAGTTGTGTTGGCTCTGAGCTGCAGACATCAGGCTGATATTACACTGATCCTCCCCGAGTATTTTAATGCTAAAGTCTAATTTCTTCTTCTGTGGTTTAGTTCACTGACTGTGGCAGAGCCATGTTGATATTTACATTCAAATATAACAAAAAAAAACATCACTGCATAATTCCCTCTGAACCTTTAAACACCTGAAATGCATCTTATTTTCTTCATCATCATTTTAACAAATGCTATCAAATACAGTAATTAAATGTTTATTAAAACTATCATACTCTTACAAGTATTTTCAATTGTTGCTGTTTCCAACATGTTTCTGAAGCTACATGATGCTTTACTGACTGAATAGTCTACACTGAAGATGCTGTGATTTGATGACTCCACTGTTCCTAAAATACATTTTCTGGATGTTCTTTTCATATTTCGAGTTCATCCTATTTGTGATATTTGTAAACGTTATGATCTGGAGTTGAATCAGTTTCAGGGTTTGTGTTTGTCTGGCTGTTCATCATGAGTTTGTGCAGATGGAGCAGAGTTTCAGATGTGAAGTAGAAGCACGTTGTGTTTAATATTAATGAGAAGTCGATGTACCTTCACTTTAATTGTGTGGCTCTCTAAAACTATTCAATAGAAAAGTGACTGAAGGCTCTTTTCGTATTTTAATAAAAGCTCAATGGATCATAGTAGCGAGGGGCCGGGGGGGGGCAACTCCCAGAAGTCCTTTCAAAAACAAAAGCTCTGGTCTGGTGAAAGACACTTGATTCTAGATAAATGTGTTCATGTATCTTTGTAATCACACGAGAGGAAGTGAAGGGTTGAGACAGTCCTTAATGTTCTCTCAGAGCACATTAGACTAGAGGAGGGATCAGGGCTTTCCTCTGAAGCGTCACTGAAGCCACGTCTGCTTCAGCTGATCAGCTGCCAGCTTTAACAGCTCTACACACTTTGGACAGTTTGCTCACATGTGCACTCTGCTCATACTAATATGATGCTCTCAGTTATCATGAAGCAGCAGCAGGTTATTACCTGTTTTACACCTGCTCATCATCAACCACCTGCATCTTATCTTTGTTCTGTGTCCTGCTTAGCAGCACAGGATGCATCTAACCTGGCAGAAAGAGTTAATCTTAGCCTACCTATTCATCTGCGTCTGTACTCAGGGATATTGTGATCGTGAATGTATGATTTATTAACCCAGAATAAGATTGTCTTTTGAACTCTGGAGATTACTTATTATTAGGGCCGGGACTCGATTAAAAAAATTAATCTAATTAATT
>CALSBZ010042325.1:0-14055 GCA_943591055.1 Gobionotothen gibberifrons | reverse complement strand
TCCGCGCTAGCTTCCACGCTAGCTGCTATATGTTTTGCATTGAGGTGATACTTGAGGCTTGATGTGCTGCGGTGATATGCGAATTCCTTTTTGCATAATTTGCACACAACCGTGCTCTTATCGACGCTTCCATCCGTCCGTTTTTTAAAACAAAATTTCCCATCCACGGGGCCAACCAACGCGGTCTCATCAGCTTCTTCGTTCATGTTTGAATTGTTCACTGTGGTTTGTTGTTGTCTGAAGTCATGAACGTTAGTTGGTGCTCCAGTATAATCGGTACGCCTGAAACTCATCCAGTGAGAAACGTTCCGCGGTGCAAAAATAAGTGCGATTAAAATGCGTTTTAATGCATTTTTTTAACGCGTTAATTTTTGTGTAATTAATTAATCTTAATTAACGCGTTAAAGTCCCGGCCCTACTTATTATACTTAAAGCTTCAGGGTATTGGAGCTCGTTTTCACTTTTTATGTCTGACAGTTTTTAACCAGTTTGGAGTTTCCACTTTCTAAACTTCTTCAGCTCTGAACAGATTATTAAACCTGAAGTTATTTCAAACAGGAACATTGTTTTCTGAAGTTACATCATGTTTTCTTTATTCAGAATAGAGTACTGCAGTTTGTCAGAGGTCAGCTGTGCTGCTCTGATCTCAGCTCTGAAGTCCAACCATTCCCACCTGAGACATCTGGACCTGAGTAACAATGATCTGCAGGATTCAGGAGTGAAGCTGCTGAGAGATCTTCTGGAGAGTCCAGACTGCAGACTGGAGACTCTCAGGTCAGTTCACTGACTCTCTGTTACTGCTGGAGATCTCACATGTTTCATTAGTTATTCAACCTAATTCTTCTACATACATATATTACATCCATATGTTTGTAAATGTTGTCATAACAGTTGATTGTTTCCTAAAGAAACTATTATTCTTCCACTGTTGGTTGTAAATGTATGTTTTCTTTAGTAAATGGTCTGAATAAAGAAGGTCCTCTGAACTAATATTAGTTTTACGTAAAGCTTACTTTCTGACACAGAAATGTTTATGTTCCAAATAATTTCAATGTGTTTTCACAGAAAATAAACAGAATGCTGATATAATGATGATCCTTAATAACAGAATGACAGTCACTTTAATGCAGGGAAAAGATCATTGATTAGGATGCGGTAATGTTGAGCTACACATATTAAACCTCAACATCTGATTCGATTATAAATGGATTTGTATCCTCATCATGTTTTCTTTATTCAGACTGGGGAGCTGCAGGTTGTCAGACATCAGCTGTGCTGATCTGGCCTCAGCTCTGAAGTCCAACCCCTCCCATCTGAGAGATCTGGACCTGAGTTACAACTACCTGCAGGTTTCAGTAGTGAAGCTGCTGACTGATCTTCTGGAGAGTCCACACTGCAGACTGGAGACTCTCAGGTCAGTAAGGGGTCGACTCAGTCTCTGCTGGTTCAGCAGTATTGTATTAAAAACAGGGAGGTGTTTCTCTCACTGGGGAATCATAACGGATCAGTGATGTTACCCACTGAATGCAGGCTCTTTCATTATTCAATAAACTATAGAAGGTCAGCTGAAGATGCAAAGCCAAACTTTAATAAGGAATCAACTCTCTAATAGACATATGGGATTGTACAGAAGAGTGGAAAAGGTAGTCTGTTTTTGATGGGTTGTGAAATGAATTTGATATTTTGCCGGCTTCAATTTGTTGACCACTTAAGGGCCTCAAATAAAGGAGTTCTGGTCACAAAGTGCAGTTCAGTTCCATTTATTTTCTCCAACTCATGGTTTCTAGACTAATGACTGGTTACTTCCTGTAGTGCAGCAGAGAGCTGTGGCAGAGGTTGCGCTAGATTTTTTCGCTGCCCGTCATTTTGACGGACAGGATCGCAACATTTCCGTCAAAATTCAGTATTACCCGGACTGCTTTCAGATTTTTCCGTCATTGATAAAAAAAATGTCATAGACGGTAAATATTCGGTTAACGCGACCTCTGAGCTGTGGTGGTCAGTCGTAGAGTTTGCAGACAATATATCATGGGATGTAAAGCATTAGATCAGTCAGGACTCTGAAGCTGACTTAAAGAACAAACACTTAATTTAAACTGGATCTAAAACTGTTGGATTGTGTTCATCCCTACAGGATCAATAACGAGACGATCAGAGCCAAGATCCAGAAGACCTGTGAGTACTGAAACCATATCCTCCATTCTTCAATATATTGTACATTAAATCTGATCTTAAATAGTCTTTATAGTATAACAACAATATATTTTAATTCCATTTTGTTACAGCTCTATTCAATAATTTTGGCTGCTAATGTTTCTCTTTGTTCAAGTTTAATTCTGTGTGACTGGCAAAGCCACACAAAATATATGGATATTCTTCGTTGTACTTAACAATTCAACTAATGCTATTAATACTTACTCAGCGGGGGTAATTTTTGCATCGGGAGGCGCACACAAGTTTCACTCACACAGTCAACATTTCTCTGAATTTTCTCACCTCTCACCTCTTCTTTCCATCAGGTGACTCCAATGTGGAACAAGAATTGAAGACGGACAGAAAGGTGAGAGAGGAGCGTAAAGAGTGAAGTGTATTTATTTCACCACTCAATTCAAATATAATTGTTAGGGCTGTCAAGTTAAACGCTGTAACGCTCGCAATTGATCAAAATGATTCAGGTATTTGATTGAGTAATGAATATTTCTATTGAATTTGTTTCTTTTTTTAATGTGAGGTGTGCCTAAGAGGATTACATATCACCAAGTTGATTCAATAAATGTATATGACGATGTCATTTAAAATATCTCGATGCCCGACTAAATGGGATATATTCCGACTGGCTGGTACTTCGGTTCTGTGATTGGCTGGTAATACTGTGCTGTGATTGGCAGGTAATACTGTGCTGTAATTGGCTGGTACTTGTGTTCTGTGATTGGCTGGTAATACTGCGATTGGCTGGTAATACTGTGTTTTGACAGTTTGAAATTGACAATGACCTCAGATGATCCAGACTAATAAGCATTTTTCAAATACAAAATAAATAACTTTGTTTGTTCCAGGCTCCTGAGTCATTCTCACCTGAACACACAACTGGATCTTCATACAGGTAATCCTATAACTTGACCAAACATTATTTTAAACATATTAAATGTATATTGATTTTATTGTGTTTGTGTACACACACATACTGATACATATGGACACATCTTCAATGATGTTTCTGTAATCACCATGTGTTTCAGATCTTTCAACAAACCTTCCTCCAGGTCAGACTCCTGCTGGATAAACACAGGCCAGTGAAGGCTTGTTGTAGTAACTTGTCCCCTGTGTGTCTACAGCTTCAGGTGTCCTGGTCCAGGTGTGTTCCAGTGTGCTTCGACTGGCCTGGTGTTCGTCATGGCTCAGGAGGCAGAGCTTCTGTACAGGACGGTCGTTTGGGATGAGAGCCTCCTCCAATCAGCTGGCAAGCAGGCAGCAGGGCCGCTGTTCGACGTGAAGAGTTCTGATGAAGCTGCCGTCTGCCAGCTCCACCTGCCACACAGTGAGACAGAGGATGGTAATGACATCTGCAGTGTTAATGTGGCGGTGTGGTGAGGGTAGGTGTTTAAAGTCGGTTGCGGACAACGCCACCTGGGGGAGTTTCGCCCCCAGGAAATTATAACAACTAGGTCTAATACTGCTAAGGACGATCAGGTTCGTTTTACACCACGGGCAGAGACAGTTTTAAGGGTCAGAATACAGTTTTATTTATAATATACAAAATATCTAGAAACACCACACACAATACATTTGAATAAAATACCCACTTTGGGGAAACGGACAGGGCTTGGCTTACCACGGCGGCAGTTAACAAAAAGGGGAGTAAGGGGTCCAAAATAAATCACCGCACACCACTCAAAACGGATATGTGAAGAAAACCACTGCCACCACCAGGGAGTCTGCCGCCTCAGGCCCACAGCACCTGTCCGGCACAGGATAAACAAAAGAAAACGACAAAATACACCAAATCTGAATGAATGTAAACAACAAATGAATAAACAAATGAAAGCAAATGTGAAGGACTGCAAGGAATAAACAAATTAAATCAAATTAAAGTAAATGTAAAGGACCGCAGGGAATAAACAAATGAAATAATAAATGTCCTTATGGCGTGTATTAGGACCATTCCCTGACGCCAAGAACGGCTCCAGCAACAGGCCAGAGCAAGCAGTCTGGGCCTGTCCACAGCGAGGAGCCACAGCGAGGAGCCACAGCGATGGGCGAAGCTCTCAGAGAGCCCAAAACACACAGAGAGCCAAAACAGCAGCACGGGACGGGAATGATGGCCAAAGGTGGGGAGCGAGAATGGATAGAACACCCCACTCTTTGCAGCCAGGCGCAGCCACAGAGCCGAAAAGGGAGGGAATGAGACCCGCAAATCCCACGGCCAAATCCCGCTGTGACATAAAGAATTGATAAGGCAGGGGAACTACGCAGCAGATTTAAAGAGAGCAGACAATGGCACTCACCAACAGTGTGCAACGCCGCTATCACGGAGCCTCTGGCGGAGCAAATGCCTCCTCTAACGCCCTGGACGTCAGCTGCGCTAAGATGGGAAAGTGTCAGCAGTGTGTAGCTTGTGACCATGAATAAATGACAGACTGCACAATGCTTTACCTGTCCGGTAGAGAGTAGGACTTGAATGCTGCCACGCCAAACAATTTGCGTTACTACGCCAAGCTGCAGCCACCACAGGAGAAGCGGAAATGGGAGGGACCCAGTTTGGCACCTCAGCTTAAATAGCCGGTGCGCACAATTGGTGCGCTGGCCCGGTGCCAAGCAGCGGCACAGAGGGAGAAGTCCTCCGGTCACATTAACACATATACACTTGTATAATGTTTCTGTGGCACCTTTTTATATCCACTATCATTCAAAGGTTATGAAGCAGCTTTATTAAACTAGTTTAACAAAGATAACAACAGTATAATTCAGACACCAAATGTATTCTTTAAATTCAAATAGTTTTGTCCCCAAAAGAAGAAAAATGGATTATGAAAACGTCCATTGTATCGATGTGTTTCATGACATTATTGATCATTATTAAAGCAGACGATGCAATGCAGCTCTAAATACTGAGTTGGATTTTCTTCGGGTAATATTAAAGAGATTTAAACTGGGATTTGTCAGTCCACAGCATGCTCATCTGCTAACGGTGCTAACTCAACGCTAACTCTCTGTAACTGTTGTGATGCTAAGCTAGCAGTTTGATTAATTATTGATTTGTTATCCATATGTTGCTCTCTCTGCTCTTTACATTGTCAGTCTGGCTGAACCATGTACAAAACAAAACAACAAAACTTTGTTACGCCTTAAAAGCTTTAGAAATCTCTTCATACATCTAGATTCTAGAGAATCACTCAGACATGAGACCGGACACAGTCAAGCTTTTCTGACAAGCATTTCAGCGTTCTTATCAATCAAAAAATAATTAATAACGTTTATGCATGACAGTAAATGCTCCCATCCAGAAAGATCACAGGGGGACAGATCAATAATTAAATATTAAAATAAAAGGTGAATGATATAAACTGGTACATCCTAGTGAGGCTCCAAAGTGAATGACATTAGATCAACATTACCTCTGAACTAAAGTGGTGGGACATTGAATATGATGAAGCTGTTTTAGCAGCAATGCAACAGATGACCAGCTCTTTGCTCCACAGCGCTGCTCCTGGACGGCCTGTTGTCTGTCGTCCACATCACTGATGAAGGCCTGAGCATCTTGGAGCCACTGGAGGTCACACACACTCACGTGGTGGTGAAGGTACCTCACCTCTCTGCCTTTGGCCTTATCATTGATACATTGAAAAGGCTTCTAAAGTGGCGTATAAAAGGCCAAATTCTGGTGTTTCTACGAACCCCGTCCGGAGAGGAGCAAACACTGGATGTACATCTGCTGCAGAACAACGTCCATGTGGAGGAGGTAAAGTCAGCCTCTTTACATGCTCACCATCAGACTAAACACTGGTTTAAAACCACAGCTGTTTCCACACACACTGCTCCTCTTCTCAAACCTTCTCGTGCTAGGAGAAGAATAAGATCTATCTGAACTGTAAATCTTCAGATCGCTCTTTGTGGTTTTGTATGATTCTCTCTCAGCATGTCTTTCTGTCTGCGGAAACTGATGGCATAAAAGGTAAACACATCACACAGAACCTGCTGAGATTAATCACTGCCAAGACAACGTGATCTCATCCCTACCAGCCATATTTTACAGCTTGGGCAGCAAGCTTTTGTGTTGTATTACTGACACAGACGGTTTGTGTTTGGTTACCGTTGTGACACGATACTCCGAGATACTCTGTCCTGTTACAGCTCAGGATCAGGTTTAGGTACCAACACTGCTTATGCAGGCATAAACAAAAATATCATGGTTTGGATTAATGTGACATTGTGAATACAAATAACTCAGCTTTAGTTTTCACTCAGGACACAAGCTCCACCCCCTCCCCCCTCCCGTAGCGGACTTTCTAGCTATTTTAGAAACGCCCGTCACTCAGAGCCTCTAGTAATGACAATTACAACAAAGTTAGCTGAAATCCTGGTGTTTCTCAAACAGACACTGAAGTGAGCCCTGTGCCAAAGGAATAGCTTCTTCAATAGCTTATATCCAATAATTAAAATAATGTATTTTGAATATTCCTTTACAAAGGCAATATATATATCAATAATTATGTTTTGTTGTTGTTTAATGTGATCTTTAACTAAAGTAGCCTTGACTATCCGAGAATAACTAAAGTTACCCTCTTCCTGAAGGTTGCTGACAAACACAAACGGGCTGTGCACATCACAAACTCCTCCGACTGTGAGCTGGACATTCATCACAGTTACAGTGTGCACTGTGAACCTGAGGGCTTCTATATACAGCCTGAGGTGAGTCACTGATACTCCTCTAAAGGAACACAATGGTCATTAACACACATTTATCTGCATGTGATATCACAATCAGGAAAGAAACAGATACACGTTTAACTTCTGCTTCTGGTTTTCAGAGTAAAACATTTGATTCCAGGTTTGGACCAAACTACCATCCGACATTTCAAGTTTCCCTGACGACGACAACAGAGAGAGTGGTTTTGAAGGTCCAGGACCAAGGTGGAAATGAAATCTGGTATTGTCGCGCGTCACTGGAAGGTAAAGACTCCATCTGAGTTCAGACCCAGTGATAGACTGATAACTCTAAAGCTCCATCTCATAGCAATCGCTATTAAGGCTCCATGGCAGCGCATAATTACAACATTAAACAAACAACCTGTTATATTCTAAAATCACAGTAAAAACTAGTGTGGTGAAACAGCATGGCATCATGGGAGTTGTAGTCTTCATCTTCTCCTGGTTAAGTGGATACGCCCCCATTAAAGGAGACCGTGATGAACGTACTGTTACCTTGATTAAAATGACACGTCCCTCTGAACCATTTGGGATAATGTAGGTACACAACTCAACAAAACATGAATAACATAGGTGTAGTAATTTTCAGACATTTGAATGAGGAAATGTTACATATTTTAACTTCAAGTGAACAGAAATCCACCCCTGGGAATGCTGAGTTACCTTAATGTTTAACAGATCTGTTTAATGTGATTGTTTGTTATTCAACAAAAGTATTTTCCCTGTTTATCTACCAGGTCCAAGGCATGAATTGTCCCAGAGATATGTCCCAGCAGAGAGCAGAGTCCCAGCAGAGGGCAGAGTCCCAGCAGAGAGCAGAGACCCAGCAGAGAGCAGAGAGGGCAGAGTCCCAGCAGAGGGCAGAGTCCCAGCAGAGAGCATAGTCCCAGCAGAGGGCAGAGTCCCAGCAGAGAGCAGAGTCCCAGCAGAGAGCAGAGTCCCAGCAGAGAGCAGAGTCCCAGCAGAGAGCAGAGTCCCAGCAGAGAGCAGAGTCCCAGCAGACCAGAGGCTGCTCTCAGTTCGGACACAGTTTATTAGAAGAGTGGCTCCACCTCTCCTGAAGGATCTTCTGGATAAACTCTTTGAGTCTGGAGTGATCAGTGAATCTGAAATGACGTCAGCCAGAACCAACCCCCAAAATGACGGAGCACGAGAGGTGTTGGACGCGGTGCGAAATAAAGGAGCTGCAGCTTGCAGGGTTCTGATCAATGCTCTCCGTGAGCTGGACCCGTATCTTTACGAACAGCTCGACTTGAGCTGAAGCAAAACCTTGTGGAGTGTGTGTGATAGTTGAAGTATAGTCCTGTGTTTTGTTACCTTTAATTATTTCCCCTTGTACTTAAAGGTAACACAGATTCTGAGTGAATGCTATTGCCTTCTCTTGTTTCTCCTGGACTCCAGCTACCCGGGCTTGTTCTTATTTTACCGATATTTTTTATTTTACCGGAATATTTTATATTTCTATTTATACAGGGTAATATGGATTTTTTAAATACATTTCTCAGGGTGGACCTCTCCAAGAATTAGGCAATGAGTTTTCAGCCTAGTTTTTATTAATCTGAATGGCTCAAATGTAAATAATTTGTTAAGTATTTCACAACTTAAAGGTGGGGTAGGTAAGTTTGAGAAACCGGCTCGAGATACACTTTTTGTTATATTCCATGGAATGCTCTTAACATCCCGATAGCAATGAATATATTAAATGCTTTGACAAAAAATCCATAAAAGAATGTCATCTGTGGAAGCCGTAGTACTGTAAAAAGCACGACCAATCATCTGAGCCGGCCCAGCTAAAATAACTGGATGGCCTACCTGCCTGTCAGCCTTCCATCTGTGCACATACTTATCTCGTGCCCTCATTGGTCATGTGCGCGTTCGTGTGTGTTGGAGGAGGGGCTCTGTAAGGAAGTGGCAGATTTTTTCGGGCTGTGTATTTTCAAATTCTAGCACACTCGAGCTGGTTTCTCCAAAATTACCTACCCCACCTTTAATGTAATCAATTGTATATTTATTTTGTAACATGATTTTCGCCAAAATAAATTACAAAATGTAGAGATGTTGCAACAAGGGATCTGATCCCTAACTGCTGGCTTTTTTTGTTGGAAAATGTAGATATTACTAAAGAGTTATAATTTACTGATAATAAACCATTTCCATTGTTTTGTACATGTATCTACTTTCTTCATATATTTTTCTTTACAATGTTCTTTTTCTTGTCTACACTGAAATATCAACAACTACGTTTATGTTATTTTTTATCCATTCCAAAATAAATGTTGTTTTTGAAAAGCACATTGGGATATTAGAGAGGAACATGCGTTTGCTGATGTAGTTCATTCTGCTGCCACTAGGTTTCAGTAAAGAGCCGTATTTCACTGATGGAAAACCATTACCAAGAGCCTGTAAAGTACATTTATCTTTGGTGTGTGTACGGCCTTAATGTTCACACATTCTTATTCTGCCATCTTTTTATGTAAATATAAAAGTTCCATTATCACCAATTAAAATAGTTAATTTCTTTGTTACTCTTTAAGTTTATAACAATCACAACTTGTTGCATTTATCTATTTTGCTTTGTTGTTAAACCTGTTATTATGACCCTAGTCTTTTGTTCTGTACTTCATGTGTTTACCTTTCTCTCGTTCTGTTCCGTATTGGTTTGAGTTAATCAATAAAGGTTGACATTTCCATAACTCTTGTCAACACTAATGCTAATGATAATAGCATTTGTGTCACTAATCTGTCGTTTCAAAATAGAATAATTGCACGTGTTCGCTTGAAATAAAACACTGGAAACAATATAAAACAAAACAAGCTGCAGTGATGAAAGTGCAGAGTTTGTGAGGATACATCAGAAGGTATAAAGAACACAGTGAAGGGAGACTGTCACACTGAGTGAGAGAAGTGTGTGAGTGAGTGAAGTGTGTGACCACAGCACAGTCAGTGAGGAGAGGTGGTCTGTTTACCACAAACTGGTCTCTTTCTGCGAAACAACAAACCATGTAAAGCAATAATGTGAAGAGGAAGGAAGTGGTGTTTCAAACCCCCTGCTTTCTGTCTCCTTTCTACCTTCAAGCCCACAGACGGACGTTAAGGTTCGTGATGACTCCCTTTCTTTTAATGATGAAGTGTTTTCTTGTGGACATCAATCTTCTTCTTTGTTTTATTGTCACTGAAGCCACACGGAGACGAGAGGAGCAGCTATGACTTTAACAGCGAGTGGATTTGTTGTCTTCCTTCTCTCTATGCCAGGTAATGTACATCCACATTTTCAATGTAATAATTGTAGCTTTTCTAAACACTCTGACACTTTACAAAAACATCCCATGCAAGCGTACAGCAAACATACACAGGCATATATTAGTGACCAAACAAGATGCAATTAACTTAATTTGGAGAAAATACAAAGAGACAACAGAAAGAAGTAAGATTGAAGATGGAACTCTAAAGAGGTGTGATGATGATAGGGTGGTTGACTGTTTGATACGGCAGGGGAGGGCATTCCAGAGGGAGGGTGCAGCAACAGAGAAGGCCTGGTGGTCCCAAGCTTCCAGAGTCTTGGTGGACTTTAGGGTGTTTGCACCTGCAGACCTTAGCCAACTGGTAGGGATGGATGGTGGGGGGATAAACAAATGAATGCAGGTTATGGAGGGTTTATTGGTGAGCAGGAGGTTTTTGAAGCTGACCCGGGACTTGGGAGCCAATGCAGTTGGATGAGGGGGGGGGGGGGGGTGTTTTCATCGACTATTCACGATGAGGAACTTTGTAGACAATGATTACTGCATTTTAGGGATTTTAGGGATCGTGAAGCTTATATTCCTCCAAATCATATTGGTAGTATGATCCAGCCTGTCTCATTAACTGATTCTTAACTTAGTCATTAATTTTGATTGATGTTCTGTGTTACAGTTGTACAAGGTCAGGATGGCTGGGCAGTGACTTACACTTCTACTGAGATGTGTGTCTTTAGAGGATCAACAGTGGAAATAAGCTGCACCTACACGTACCCACCCACATGGAAATACCATGCTCAGACAGTAGAGAAAACATTCTGGTTCACTAAACAGAAAGGTGGTGAACCTGTAGATCTGACCACAGTCTCAGAGTATGCAGGTCGTGTAGAGGATCACTGTGGAAACAACATCTGCACTCTGAGAATCAGAAACCTGAGAGAGAGCGACTCAGCTGAGTACATGTTCAGGTTTGAAACCAACCATGAGGATGGAAGATATAATGGTTTACCTGGAGTCACTTTGTCTGTGCCAGGTACAAAATGATTTCATGTTTTGATAACTTTTTATAAAGAATATTGTCTATATATATATGTTAATTGGCATGTATGCTGTGAGTTTGGTCTAATACACTATTCCTGTTCCTTCCTCACAAATCCAGATCTCCAGGTGCAGGTGCGCAGATTGTATGATACCAGGGCAGAGCTGAAGTGTCAGAGCAGTTGTCCTATCCCTGGTTATCCTTCTTACATCTGGTACAAGAACGGAAAGAAAATCCAGACAGGAATATCTTATTCAGTATACTATGGTTTTTCGGACAGCTATTCCTGTGCAATAGACGGGCTTTTGAATCGTTCTCCTTCAGTTTGTAAGTTCACTCCAGCAATGAAATTACAATTATGAATTATTCTTAATGCTAATGTGAAATAGCAGTATTATGTATTGAAACAAAACACTTCACTACTACTGTGTACACGGTTTGTGTTTATTGATTATTGTTACATTAAATGATGCTGTTTTTGAAATGGTGAATCGCTCTGAATTGAATTGAACAGTTTGTAACAGAAGAGGTGTGTAGTGTTACCGTTTTCCATGGTATAATGTAAAATAGAGTTTCTAGTATTCTTGAAGATATATTCATTTTAAAGATGTAGGACTCAGCTAACATAACCAGCATATAAAGAGAAGAATGTGAGTTGTTACAAATACAACCATTTCACTTGTTATTGGATACAGTAACT
Source organism: Gobionotothen gibberifrons (assembly GCA_943591055.1). NCBI lineage: Eukaryota > Metazoa > Chordata > Actinopteri > Perciformes > Nototheniidae > Gobionotothen > Gobionotothen gibberifrons. The sequence continues at coordinate 2,156 of CALSBZ010042325.1, read as the reverse complement.
GTGATTAAAAAAAAGATAACGATAGTCTAAAGGAAAAAAAGAGAAATAATTATTTAAATAGTTAACTGTTTATGATAACATATTCTAATCCACCCTAATAACAAACATTTCTCCTCCAGATGGTCCAAAGCTCCCCTCTGTGTCAGTGAGTCCCTCTGCTGAGATAGAGGAGGGCAGTTCAGTGACTCTGACCTGTAGCAGTGATGCTAACCCAGCAGCTAACTACACCTGGTACAAGGAGGATGGAAGTCCAGCCTTTCCTCGTCCTGATGAGAAACCCCTGTTTGTCTTCAGCTTCATCCAGTCCTCTGACTCTGGAGAGTATTATTGTACAGCTGAGAACAAGCTTGGGAGGAGTGTGTCTGGAAATGTCTTTATTACTGTGAAATGTGAGTAAAACCGGTATGTATGTAAGGGATAATGTGCAGCACTTGGTCATTATGGGGAAAAGAACACCCGACAGGCTGAGCAGGGAGCCCGACACGCATCATGATCAGCCTGAAGGGTGTTCTTTTTGCCATAATGACCAAGTCGCTGCACATTATCCCGCTTATTACACGGCCAGATACTAAACAAACTATCGACTCGACTCCCAATATTCATTGGAATTATTTTATTAACTTAAATATTATCGTATTTCTTCAACTAAGAAAAAAAACCCTGCACCAATGGCTGGAACTGCGACAACAACAACTTTACGGCACCACTGTCCAAGTGTGTTTACAGTTTAAGTCCTTAAACACTGCAGAGCCCATACCGTACTTCCTGTCTGACTTCTTCACAATCGATTATTCAACTAAGCCGTGTAATAAGTTGAGATAACAAGCTAAAATCTGTCTAGTTTCTGCATGGAAAGATTTGACCAATCACTAATTACATCAGTTGAACTTGATTCTGACGTCCAATCTTCACATTCAATTGTCTGAAACAATCAACACCTGTGGATTAACAAAGGAGGCCTAACCAGGCCACGATGAGCTGGTGGAAAGGCTGCCGCTCCACATCTGGCACTGCATGCAGGTGCTCTGTTATATGGTGAATGCTTTCCTTCCCCTCAGGATGTAAAGCCATTACCCCTCTCTGGTCAAGGATTAGGGATTGTTTTATAAGACAAACATGCTTTTACTTTATTTGGGAATGACTTATTCTGTGCCTGCTGTAGAAGCATATGCTCTGCTGATGTACTTGGCGGCTTTACTTGGAAGGCTGGAGCTTTGTTGCCTTTCATGTGTAGAATGTGCTGAGAGGGAGCTCTGTAAATTGCTGGCAATCAAATGTCAACATTTATTGTATTTTTTTTAATGTTTTTAATGTCATATACCATTAAACCTTTGAAATCTTGATATATTGCTCGATGACGAACAGGGTTTCTAAAGAAGTTGAATAACATTATATAGTAACCTCAATGGCCTCAGTTGTTCCTTCTGCTAGTCCATGCCCAAATACAGACCTGGAAACTAATATTAAACAAGTTGTTTCTCTTTTGACTACCAGATGCTCCAAAGCTCCCCTCTGTGTCAGTGAGTGCCTCTGCTGAGATAGAGGAGGGCAGTTCAGTGACTCTGACCTGTAGCAGTGATGCTAACCCAGCAGCTAACTACACCTGGTACGAGACGGATCAAAATGCACACCTTTCTTTTGTCAGTGAAGGACCACTTATTGTCTTCAGCTCCATCAATTCCTCTGACTCCGGACAGTATTACTGTACAGCTGAGAACTCGCTGGGGAGGAGGACATCTAAAAACATCTCCATTGATGTGAAATGTGAGTGAAACATTGTTTTAAAGCTTGAATCTGTCCAGACTTTGCTGGAGAATATTTCACTGATCTTTACTACTTTCTTCAGCTCTATCGCTTCACATTCACAGTCTGCTGTAATTCTCTGAGCTTCAGGTGATTTTAAGATACAAAGCAATGTTTTTGTATTTTTTAAAGGACATTTCTTGAAAATCATTTCCCAAAGTGTATTGATTAATCCAAAATGCAACATCTGAGAAAGCCATGTAAATATTTAAAATGTGATTGACATGGTCTGAATCTCCAGATGCTCCAAAGCTCCCCTCTGTGTCAGCGAGTCCCTCTGCTGAGATAGAGGAGGGCAGTTCAGTGACTCTGACCTGTAGCAGTGATGCTAACCCAGCAGCTAACTACACCTG
>CALSBZ010042322.1:0-13493 GCA_943591055.1 Gobionotothen gibberifrons | reverse complement strand
GTGTGTGTGTGTGTGTGTGTGTGTGTGTGTGTGTGTGTGTGTGTGTGGTTAGATATCCACACACACACAGAGGGTTAATATGTCAGAGCACGTTTGATCTTTGAGATTGCCAATCAAATCTACTTAGTTTTTCCCTATTTTACAAAGTAATTACAATCACATATACAATATCACTTGTTTAAGAGGGCAGATACAACGTGCACTCCCCCTCTGTGGGACAAATAAAGGTATTCTGAAACACAACACCAGCTTGTAGGTACAAAGTGTTTTACTCTAACAAACAAATAAACCTTATGTCATGTAACGAAAAGAATAAAGGCCACAAACTGCAGACTGGTGGCAAAATGTCATTTCAGCTGGTGAAAGTGAGAGTGAGCAGAGGGAGCGGCAGGTCAGCTGGATGTTTGCAGCTCCTACCGCCTCCATGCTCACATAATCTGCACTACCCATCCCCCACAGGGCAAGGCACATGACGTAAGAACAAACAAAGACAAAGGGTATGATATAATGTCTTCTACATAAGAAAGACATTCTGGTAGCTCAGTTGATGGACAACTAACAGCTAACCATCATATACTAACGTTAACTCTCCATGTAGAACACACCAGGGGCAGCCATAGCATGTTACTCAACCTCTTAAAAACACAGGCATCTGTGTGCTGAAGGATGTGTGGCCCCCAGGCCAGGGGGCGGCTGAGGCTTTGGTTGCATAAGACAGTACAAGAGCACATATACTGAGGGCGGTCACTAAAGTTACAAAACGTGTTGTGGGCAAGACACTAAACAAACCCCACCCTCACTGTTAACATTCACTTCATCAACACCTCAAACTGAAACTGACTGCCAGCCATCAAAACAGAATAATCTGATATAGGTGTGGAGTATTAGGCTCCAGCTTCAGCCAACACCAAAAGCATGCTCAAACTTAGACAAAGTTTCCTGTAAGTAGTTGAGTAAAGACGTTGGTGGGAACATTAGGCTAACGGTTGAGTCTCTACTAGGGATGTAACGATACCAAAAACTCACGGTACGATAATATCGCGATAAAAAGTCCACGGTACGATATTTATCGCGATATTGAAAAATAAAGGAAAAAAATGTGATTTTTTTTTACTTCTTTATTAAATTATAAATCTGATTTGTACAACATTTTAGCAGGATAGTAGTATTTTAAAGCGTCGGAAACCCTGATACCACGGTAAAAAAACACTAAAAGAATGTTTTTACGAGATTGCACTTGGCATGATGGTAATGCTATAATTGACTGAGCTAAAAGGTATTTTTACTGAATGGAACTTGAACAACGCTAATTGAACTAAGCTTTCCTCCTGACAAATTCAACACAGATTTGTTGTTTACATTGTAGCATTATCAGGGAAATAATAATGTGCTGTTTACACGAGAACGCAAGCGGTTGTATTCACTACCTTTCTCTTTCGTATATCCCGTTCGTTCACACGAGGCCGTAACGGAAACACGGAAACGGACCCCTTAAACGATAACAGGTCCCAAGGTGGATAGATCTGCAAACGGAACGCTCTGGGGGGCCAAACGGCTCCGTGTGTACGCCCTATACAATCATTTCCTGATAACGATGAAGCCATAGCCCCGCCTCTCCCCACCTCTGCTGCAGCATGGTCAGTAGCTACTGTCAGTAGCTACTGACCATGCTACAGATGTTAGTGCAAAATCTACAGCTCCTCTTCCACAACCATCAGCAACAAGTGGACATGGAGAATTACATGAACTACATGTTGCTAAATCCACCACGGGGCATAAACAGAAGGGCAACCATGCTCTGGGGTCTTCTTTGCTGCTTTTGGTGTATTTTGTTGCACCACTTACAGGCCCGGCATATGTACTACAGCGTCTCCAGCACTTTCGAGCGGTCTTGTGTGAATGGAAGACTTTTTCGATATCGTATTCGGTTCATTTGCGTGTAAATGGGGTCGAAGTTACCCTGGGGGAAGAATGGCTTTAATGCATTCTACATAGTGGTTAAAGGAGTTTCAAATTGATCAAAAAAAGTGTTTCGATCTATATTTGCTATTAGATGAGAACATAAAGAGTTATATTATATGTTAGGGACAGTATTTCAGATCTTTAGTCACAGAACTATATACTAACATTATTTCCACATTTAAATGGAGGGGCAGTTATTCATCATCATCATCAAGGCAGATAGCAGAACACACAGCACAATAAAAAGGCGAAAAGCTAAAATAATTCATAACGTAATCATATGATGAGGCATAATAATAATAATAATAATATAAGTACCTGTAAATCTATCAGGTTGAAGGTCACACAGCACACCTAGGTGACCTGGTCCATCCGGGTCTGCAGCTGGACCGCATCGGGCCGGTCCTGAGGGTTGACGGCGAGCATTTCCTGCAGCAGCTTCCTCACTCCGTCAGACATGCACGACCTGCGTTTCTGTGGGATGTTCAGTACCATCTTTGGATTCTCTAGCAGTGCCTCACCCACCGGCACAATGTCCACTCCCTGCCTCACATAGGTACCCAGCAGCTCCCGCTTAGACTCAGCATCAATGAAGGTAATTCTTTCCAACATGGCCCAGATGATGATGCCTAGGGCAAATATGTCAGCCTTGGCCGTGTAGTGGCCCTCCCACACCTCTGGAGCCATGAAGAAGTCTGAGCCGCACGCAGAGGACAACCAGAACTTGTTCACGTTAATGTTTTTGTTCTTGTCTTCGCCTTCTTTGCCAACGTTTGTGTTTCCTATACCAGCGCAGACTTTACTCAGGCCAAAGTCGGCCACCTTGAGAACTGGAGTCCCTGATCTCTCTGAGATGAGGATGTTGTCAGGTTTGAGGTCTCTGTGGACAATGTTGTTTTCATGCAAGAAAGCAACGGCGCTGGTCAGCTGGAGCATAAAGCTGTTGTTGGTTTGCGGGTTGGGCCTCCGGGACAGGATGAACTGGTTGAGGTCGCCGCCTTCACAGAACTCCATGACGAACCAGAGGTAGCATGGCTCCTCTGGAGGACCGAGCACTCTCTCGCCTGCAACACATGCGACTCAGTCATTTCATCGTTTCACATTGATGCACACACTACTCCAAATAGCGACGTGTGCCAAGTAAAAAAGAGAATAAATAAAAATACAGATAAATGATTTACATTTAGAAAATACATTTGGCCATCAGCTACAGATGTATTAGATATGTGTGTTTGACATACACCTGTATTTGCATCATTTGAAAGAGTGAATGGGTATTGTGCACCCAAACTTTCTGAACGTAATGTTTTCATTCACTGTATTCTACTACAGGGTGTTTCTTGAAGAGGTTATTCCTGTGTAGTTATATTGCTTGGTATCTCTACATCTCCAACATGCTTTGGTGTATTTTGATTTGCAGCAAATGTGCCAGTAAGAGTTAAAAACTAAAACTGTTGAGCCACTGCAATATTACTGATAAAACAATACTGGTATTTGGTTATTTGATGTGAACAGATGACATAATTTAAAAGGAGGTATATCTTCACACAGCTGCAAACACATGTATCACAGAGGCCACACAACTTGCAATAGACACACAAGGGAACCAGCATACAGCACATGAGAACACAACATGAAAACTATAGGAGGAAAGTGTAAAACACCTCTGAACAGCCAACACAGCAGACTCCATTTTAGTGAGAGCTCTCTCAAAACTACCCAACCCCCAACGACTATGTCATGGCGACAACAACAATCTCCTGGAGGGTAAGATTCAGACCTGCAATACACACAACTTGCGATTTTAAATGTAACCCTTATACCATTACAGCTTGGGTTGGTTTCGGAAGTATTAAGGTCATGTCATTAACTTCAATTCTAAACTGAAGGCAGCCCATTCTTCCCACAGCTAATGTAAGAAGCCTCACCTTTCAGAGAAGTCTCCACCAGACGCAGGTACTGTTTGGACCGTTTGTTCCCGTGACTCATCTTTTGGGCCATGCCGTTCCTCTGCAGCACACACTCTTCCAGCTGCACCACGTTTTCATGCCGTTTCTCCAGGCTTGCCAGGGCCCAGAACTCCTGCAAGGCGAGCTCCACGTTTTCCGGCGCGTCGCATCTCAGCTTCTTCACGGCCACTTTGGCCCCGGACCTCCGGGCCACCGCTTCGAACACCACGCCGTAGGTGCCCCTGCCCACCTCCCGCAGCAGGCTGTAGCGGGGCGACATGACTCGTCCCTCCAGGCTGTCCTGCTTGAGGCCGATGTCCTCTTCCATGTCATGGCCTTCTTCCGTGTTCCCCACGCTCAGACACCGCAGCACATTGGACTCGTCAGCTCGCGCTCTGGTTGGCTTGGAGCAGGCTCGCGCGCTCCTCGTGCGTCTCCGCCAGTTATCCCCACCAACTGTATCCATACGAAGCCTTTACGATTCAAACATTAAGTATAAAAGAGTCGACATATTGTTAACAGCAGCACTAGCCATGCTATCCCTCAGAGGAAACAGGAGAGAGCTGCTCAGCTGTGGAGGTTAAAGGAAGAAGAGAGGAAGTGACGGAGAAGTGGGAGGAAAAAAACAGACCTTCCGGTCAAGACCTTCAAAATAAGACCTGAAATGTCGAATACGTTGGCATTTAGGCCACACGCTGCAATTTCGGAGTTGTTTTATTGAGCCCCGAAAGTCCCTTTAGGTTTGTGTGTTTATAGTGCGCACTATGTATTATACTTTTTATGAATCCTTGATGTATTCCACTTGGAGCCATTACCCCCCCCCCCCGTCCATGTTGCACGAATGATTTCTTCCCTTTCGGCATGTGTCCAGCATGGTAGGCTACACCATTGGCTAAACCGATGGATGTATTGTCACGTGTTGTAGCCATTACGTTTGAAAGATACGGCGGGAGAAAGTCTCCTTCCAAACCAAAGCCCTCAGTTAATAAATAAAGTGACCTCAAATTAGAAAGATCAATATATACAGACGCAATTCACGGGAAAAATAGTAAAGTAAGATAATAAAATTGTTTTCGATGTAGGTCATGATTCAACCGTGATTCCCTGTTCCTCAAGCAAGACACACAGAGCACGTATTCCAAATGCTGTGCAGGTGTCTGTGACAGGGGACAGTATGCTGCTGCCTTGGGTGATATCTGTGATCATTCATCGTTTTAGCAAAGTTAATTGAAACTAGTTTGTGTGTGTATATATATATATATATATATATATATATATAGGATTGAAGTCTATTTTTATATATATATATATATATATATATGCTATATATGCTCTGAACGTTCCACTTCCTGCCTGCCCGACATTACCTTACGGCTGCGTCGCGTCGAAAAATAGACTTCAATCCTATTTCGAGCGGGGCCCAGCGGCGAGACGCTTCTGGGACGCTTCTGAGCCGTAACGGCCCGTCCACACTACAGCTTCAAAAAAAGCTTGGAGCTGGGCGTGTCTGAAGCTTGGGGATTTTATTCGAGCACCGCAACCAACAACCTATCACATGAATCTCCCACCCCAGGGGTTACCACACGGACCCGGTGGAATCTAGGGTTACCCCTAGATTCCACCGGGTCCGTCTGCGTCGCGTAACGGCTGCGCCGCGGTTTTGGTCCGGCCTCCTCCGGCGTCATACCCTACCGGGCGCGTTTCAGAAGCATTTCAGAAGCATTTCAGATGCGGAGCGTCTTGCCTGCCGGCTCGCAGTTTTTTTTTTATATAAATAAAATTGCCTTGCCTTGCCTTGCCTATCTTGACTACTTGTTGCTATCATATTGTGGCACAAGCCGTTTTCTACACGCATATTTTACCGGCGTAGTTTTCGTTATGATTTTACTTGTGATAGCCACATGTAGCCATGTATTGATTCCATCCGATAGCTACTATAATACAAAACAAAACGTCTGCCTTCTCTCCACAATGATTAATGACAGCGAACGGATGGTCAAAGTAAGGTACAAATAAACAGAATCACACGAAGCCTGGTTAGTGTTGCCTGACTTTATAAAGTGTGTTTTTTTTACAAGTGTGTGGTTTGCTCAGCGCTACTGCTTTTTACAACTTGTATTTGCCGTAATCGCCATGAACTTTTATGGCTCCGGTTAATCTCGCCCCCCCTCCGACGTAAGCGTGACCTATTTGGTTCTTAGATCTTGCCAGGTTGCCGGGCCAGCTGAATAGACCAGACTCCAGCAAAGGTCAATTGTGTCTAGAGTGCGCCATCTAGTGGTGTGAAGCTGACAATTGAGCGGGCCGACCAAGCAAGGAGGCAGAGGCAGAACGTCCAAATACGACCCGGTGTGGGCATTTATTCATCATTGGCACATGCTTCACAGCCTCAATATTGCTGTCCACCTGAACACAGTCAGCAGCCACAATGATCTCACACACACTAACAGGCAAAACAGAGCCTAAATACACACAGACTAATCAAGCCAACAAGACACAGGTGAGGGGGGAGGAGACAGCACAGGGCACCAGGTGAACACAATCAGCAGCAACAGACGAGACGGGAAGGGGAACACTTTTCAAAATCAAACCAGGGAACAAATCCACATACTTCGCCAATAAGGACGCTACACAATCCGTAATGGGATACAAGTGGGATCAACTGAAAGGCCGGGTATTGCCGGAAAAAGGCCAAATGAATGCGCTCTTTACTATAATTTGGACAATTTTGTACCAATATTCGACGGGCCGGATTAAAAAGCCCAATGGGCCGTACACTCATACACACATACAAAAGTCATGCTAAACAGCAAACTCCAAAGCCAGTAGAAGTACCTACATTCCAGTGTCATGTGTGCTCTTGCAGAGAACTAGCAACAGAAAGAGATTTTTTTCAACACATCTATGGACATCTCAGGCCTGATGAAACAGTTCCGTGTATGTTTCTAGGATGCACATTTAAAACTAACATTCACAGTACATTCAACAGACACACAAATAGGAAACACAAGGAACATACATTAAAAGACTTTAAAGCCAATGTCGTCAGTACAAGCGGTAAGTCAGACAGTTCAGCAGTTGGGCCAACAGAGTCTGTGGATACAGATCATGAATATGAAACTCTAAGTTGTGGTGATACTGCAGAAATACACCTGCCAAATTTAATTGAAGAGAAAATTGCTGGCATTTTATTGAAGTTGGAAAATATTGTTCACATTGTTTCCAAAGGCAGTTATTGATGAGGTCCTTTCTGAGCTTCACTACATATTAAGTACAGCATCTTTGCCGGTCACTAAAGCTATTGTTTCTGATGTATTCCAAAGTCATAAACTACAAGTTGAAGAGTCAGTAGTTGATGAACTTTCCACTGTTCTATGCAAATCTAATCCGTTGGGCATAGCTAATGCAAAGGACGGCCCTCTTGCTACTGCATATAAACGTACACAGTACTACACCTCTCATTTTGGGGTTTTAGAACCGGTTGAGTACATACTAGATGCCCAGAGGAATAGGACATTTCAATACATCCCTCTATTACAGTCTTTGCAACGTTTGTTTGTGCATGTTTGTATGTGTTGACTGTTTTTATTATTGTCTATAATGATTAATGGCTCCACAATCGCAATTTCAATTTGCCAATTATCCTACATCCCAATTTGGTAGTAATTATGATAAACAAGTAACACATTGTTGTATTTTGTTTGTCAATAATATTTTTAAGGTGAATGCAGAGTTCTTGCGCATCACCACCAAGCCACTGCAATCGAAGTTCATGTATCAGCTGGACCACTTTTCCGACAAGCTGCTACAAATCTTCACCAGCAAAGGAGGAGTGAAGGGGAAAAAGATCAAGACCTTGCAATCACAGATTCGGTTAGTACAAATGCATTTTTCTTCAGATACCATGGCCTGCTTAGGGACATTTCGACTGATACAACAACCGTGGGCCCCCACATTAACTAAATTCTGTCTTGATTTGTCGACCCTGCTTTAGTGTGACAACATCAACACCAGGAGGGAGTGCATCCTGAGAAGCCTTGTAATATACCTAAATGAAGATCCAGACTCGTTCTTCAAGGAGTATCTGGTAAGTTTATACAATATTTTTCACATGTAGCGTTGAACAGTGTTACCCTAACTTATTAATACCATGGCATGTATTTATAATGAGAAAATCCTATGGCACACCACCATCCATATCCAAGGCTAGATGTCTATAATGTCAACTTCTCGCTTGCGTGTATTACTTAAGTATCAATAAATAAATGTAAAAATAAATACAGGAATAAATAAGGAAATAAATAAATAAATATGGATATTAATGAATAAATAAATGTATACATTAATTCAGGGATAAATAATTATATACAGAAATAAATAATAAATAAATGCTGAAATAAATACATTTAAGAATAAATAAATGTAGAAATAAGTAGGTAAATGCATAAATAAATAAATATGGCAATAAATAAACGTATCAATTAATACAGAAATGAATAAATAAATGAATAAATACATGCTGAAATAAATAAATTCTCGAATAAATAAATGTTGAAATACATATAGAAATAAGTAGGTAAATGGATTAATAAATACAGAAATAAATGTTTAAATTATTACAGGAATAAATAAAATAATAAATATAGAAATAAATAGGTAAATATATGAATAAATAAGTATAAGTTGATAAGCAAACAGGACATACATGGATAACTATCTTTATTAGATTTAATTTATTTCTACATTTTTGCACAACTATTTATTTCTGTATTTCAGGCTCGTTAATAAGGTTGGAGGTCCTTACCTCCGTTTAAAGCAGTATTGGTAAATTAGGCGAGCCAGACAGAAGCAAATCTGCTTCTCTAAACTGCAGTTGATGGTTTAAGAATGCTTATTTATATTTCATACACAGTTTTCAGTTTATGGGGTTCAGCTTTATACATATGTGTTGTGTGTTTGTGTTGTTTTCAGGCCTCCGCCGCTGACGATGCAGAGAGGGACATTTCCAACACAGTCATGGGGATTTACACGATCCGAAGAAACGGAGATGGGGGGCCAGAGGACGTGGGAATTGTTATCGAAGGCATTAAAGTCATGGAAAACGTAGGCAGCGTTAGGGCTACACGATTTTGAAAAAAACGGACATTGCGATTTTTTTCCCCCCCTGCGATATATATTGCGTTTTTTTTAACTATATTTAACCGGATGAAGGATTTTAGTCACGGACGTCTGGATCTTAACTGGTTGACTCATCATACCTTAAGTCATGATCTAACATGTCAGGATAATGCAGGTTGCTTCCCCTCAAATAAGGGGGTTCATCTGTGAATGAAGAAGAGTGACTTTTTCTCGCCCGCTCACAGCCCGGTCGCTCCGTGAGTTTCTGGGGATGGTGACCTTCTACCACCGTTTCATCGCCCGGGCCGCACACATCATGCGGCCGCTGTATGAAGCGTTGAAAGGCAAGACCCCGTCCAGGCGATCAACTGGACAGCGGAGGCGGACACCGCTTTTGCTGAGGTCAAGACCGCGTTGGCTCAGGCGGCTTTGCTGGCACATCCATCGTCTACGGCTCCCATCTCCATCACCACGGACGCGTCGGACTACGCGTTCGGCGCAGTGCACGAGCAGTGGGTGGAGGGCTTTGTAGCTCCTGGGTCTTTGGTTGGCCGTGCGGCACTTCCGTTTCATGCTGGAAGGCCGGGAGTTTACGGCGTTTGTCGACCACAAGCCGCTCACCTTCGCCATGTCAAAAGTGGCGGAGCCCTGGTCGGCACGTCAGCAGCGGCAGCTGTCCTACATATCAGAGTTCACGACAGACATTAAACACGTGGCTGGCAAGTCGAACCTGGTTGCTGATTGCCTCTCCAGAGTCGTCATCGGTGCCGTCCAGTTGGGTCTGGATTATAATCGCATGGCGGCGGACCAGGTCGCTGACCCCGGCATCCAGGCTCTGAAGCTGGAGAGCACTGGGTTGTGTTCGGCAACGCGGGCATTACTCTCCTGTGTGACGTCTCTACGGGCCTGTCTCGGCCTGTCGTCCCCGCCAGCTGGAGGCGTCCTGTGTTCGAGGCTGTGTACGGCCTGTCACACCCCGGCGTCAAGCCTTCGGTACGCTTGGTGGTGGCGAAGTTCGTTTGGCAAGGGCTGAAAAAGGACGTGAGGACTTGGGCCAGAGAGTGCATGGCTTGTCAACGCGCTAAGGTGCACCGCCACTCAAAGGCCCCGAAGGTTGGAGCGTTTCCTGGTGCCTGAGAGGAGGTTTGATCATGTCAACATTGACCTGGTTGGTCCATTGCCTTCCTCTCAGGGTTTTTCCTACCTCCTCACCATGGTGGACAGAACGACCCGTTGGCCGGAGGCGGTCCCGCTCGTTTCGACATCGGCCGCAGACGTTGCCCGGGCCTTCATTGCAACGTGGGTGTGTAGTTTTGGCACCCCGTCGGACAATTCCTCAGACAGGGGCTCTCAGTTCACATCCAAACTCTGGAACGCCGTGGCGGGCGGTTTGGGGGTTAAGCTGCACAGGACTACCGCTTACCACCCTCAGGCTAACGGCCTCTGCGAGCGCTTCCATCGCTCCATGAAGGCGGCCCTCAAGGCCGGCGGCCCTCAAGGCCGGCCTTACGGACGGTAACTGGGTCGACAAGCTGCCCTGGGTGATGCTGGGCCTGAGGACCGCACCTAAGGAAGATCTGCAGTGCTCTACAGCGGAGATGGTCTACGGTCAGCCGTTGAGAGTTCCAGGGGATTTCCTCCCAAATGCATCAGCTCCCTGGTCTGCCACGGCCCAGCGGGTTTTCCTACAAGACGCAGCGGAGGCTTTTGCTCCAGTTCCGACTACTCAGCACGGTGCGCCAAGGTCTCAAGTTCACGCGGAGCTACGCTCGGCTGGGCACGTTTTCATCCGTCACGACGCACACAGAGGCCCCCTGCAGCCCCCTTACGATGGACCTTTCCGGGTCTTGGAACACGGTGACAAGCACCTGGTGGTCGACATGCGGAAGTCGCTGTACAGGCTCCGGTGCACAGGTCTCGTGGGGGTAGGCGTGTTGTTCCTCCCCGCCACAAGGATTTTGTTTACATGTGAATTCTGGGGGGGCTTGTGTGGTGACACCATGTTGGACCATAATTCACCTGTTGTAGTGTGTTGCCACACGGACCCTTTTGTGGGAACACTGAGCTTGAGCTATTCATTCCTGCTAGCTTGTCATGCAGAGCAGTTCATGTATTAACCTCTGAGAGTTTAATGGATAATAAAGTGTGTCACAAATGTTACATTTGTCTCAGTGGACAGTTTGTACAGAATATCAGTATGACAATACGACACCCTCTGTCCTTAGACCCTCACATCGTACAAGGAAACACTTCCAGAGAAAACCCACAGTTTAAGGGGAAACATGGAAGAAACCTCAGGGAGAGCAACAGAGGAGGAATCCCTCTCCCAGGACGGACAGACGTGCAATAGATGCCGTGTGTAAATCGAAGAGATAATACATTTACAACATAGGTAGACCAAATGTTTGGAAATGCATGTGTCTATAATAATAAGATGAATCCACGAGGATGTCAACAATCCTGTGGGAGCCATCAGGGAAGTAGTATGATGAGAGTCAGGCAGGACCGCAGAGACAGGTTCAGCCACGACTCGAAGTCCAGGACTCAGGATCCAGGACTCAGGATGCAGTACTCAGGATCCAGGACTCAGGATCCAGGACCACAGATAGAACACACTGCTTTAAATCCATTATTTTGTACACAAACTGCTGTGGGCTCTCTTTGTCTTGGTGTTTAGTGTTTTTTTTCTTTTCTTTTTCTTTACAATATTTGTATTGAAGTTTTCAAATATGGACGTTACACATACATACAATAACGAACATTACACATACATAAAATAAAATAACGAACTAGGTGGCAGTTACAGTGTAAAATCAAATGAATAGGCATGCAAATAAACACAGGTCAGTATACAGATGATACAGGACAAAAATCTGAAAGGATATGACGTGGGCGACTACACTTTAGAATCGTATTCCCGTTGCCCCCTTCCCCGCCCCGGTCTTCGGTGTTATTAATCATTATAAACATTATTTTTCCGAAACTCCATGAAGCTCCCCCAGATATTTTCGAAAACTGCCAGCTTTCCTTTAATAATGTATGCTAGTTTTTCTAAAGCCACACATGCTGACAGAACCTTAATATATTTATTCATTCTAGGTTTGTTCACATTTTTCCATTCTATAGCTATTGCCCTCTTAGCTTGTAAAAGACACAAGTCTATAAGTGCACGCTCACTCTTCTTAGAAACAAAGTCTTTTGGATAAATACCCAGGATGCACAACTTTGTCTGACAAGGGATTTTCAGCTTTGTTATCTGGTTAATCATGTTAAGAGCCTCCTTCCAAAAACTATTGACCACATTACATTCCCACAAACAGTGAAAGAGTGATCCTTTAACATCGTTACATTTAAAGCAGGTGTCTGGGGTATTGGGATTAAAGTGATGTAATTTTGATGGCGTTATATATGTTCTTAAAATCCAATTGTATTGTATCAATTTAAGCCGTGTGTTGATTGTTTGTGTTTGAGCCTTCAGGCACACTTCAGACCATTCTTTTTCAGAGATTTCCTCTTGTAAATCAAGCCTCCAGCTTTTAAGTTTATCTTCTGAAGATTCAGGTGAGTTATCTACAAAGATTTTATAGAGCAGCGATAGCTGGCCTCTACCAACCACGTGTTTAACTGTAATGTCTTCCAACATTGAGAGAGGTGGCCGAGTAAGTGAGCGGTTTTGAGATACAGAGATAAAATGTCTTATTTGTAAAAACGTATTGGTGTTTAGTGTTACTTAACTCTTGAAAAAGTTCAGTACTGTTTTTGTCCCTGATGTGTGAGCGGAGAAACAACTTCAGCTCATCAACAGTTAAATCACTTTTGTTACTTAACATCTCCCTGAATGTACCAGGTTTAATGATCTTAATCACAGTGTGGATTACCTCTGACTCAGTAAAACCTTCTCGCAAACCTTCATCTATTTGCTTACAAAGGCTGCTGTATGACATGTCAGAACCAACATCAGAAATGTGTCCACCATGTAACTTAAAGGGGACCTATCATGCAAAATGCACTTTTGTACGTCTTTTATACATGAATGTGTGTCCCCGGTGTGTCAGGGAACTCACAAAGTGTCAGATAACACAACCCTCTCTCATTTCCTCTATACTCAAATCTCTAAAAACGGGGCTGCAACGGATCTGATACACGACTACTCTCCTGCCCGGGGTCCTGTCAACCCTGTGTCATGTTCCGTTGGGGGTCCCGCCGTCTACTCTTCTGCCGGGGGTCCTGCCAACCCTGTGTCCTGTTCCGTTGGGGGTCCCGCCGTCTACTCTTCTGCTGGGGGTCCTGCCAATCCCTTGTCCTGTTCCGTTGGAGGTCCCGCTGACTACTCTTCTGCCGGGGGTCCTGCCAACCCTGTGTCCTGTTCTGTTGGGGGTTCCGCCGTCTGCTCTTCTGCCGGAGAGCCGCAGTCTTCGCCCTCGAGCCCGGCCCCCTGAGAGCCCGGCCCCCTGAGAGCCGCAG
>CALSBZ010042321.1:0-18508 GCA_943591055.1 Gobionotothen gibberifrons | reverse complement strand
GCCCTCGAGCCCGGCCCCCTGAGAGCCCGGCCCCCTGAGAGCCGCAGGACTCTCAATTTCTCACTTCTGATGTGATCAATGATCAGGTCATACAGTTCTGGTTCACTCAGCTCATCAATGTTGCTAGTCTCGCTGCCGTCACTAATTGCACTTGCAACTGCCAATAGCTGACACTCAAACCAGAAAGTCTCTTTTGGATCTCGAAGACCAGCGTTCACCGTGGGGTAACAGTGGCCATGATGATGTTACACAGGTGGCCTCCGCTCTCTGGATGACACACTGGATTGCAGTCTTCCCTGAAGCGCGGGGGGTGTAGAGACCCTCGAAACCACATTCTCTAATAAGATCAGATAAGATGGGCCTTTATGGCCCATGTCACATTAGAAGGTATAATAATAGTAATATTATAATAGGTATAATAAGATAGAAAAAATAAAGACAAAAGCAGTAGAAACACAGGAGAGCGGCTGAAACACTCACAGCGGCGCAAACGACTAGCTTGAGTGTCTTTTAATAGAAAACATTCAAATTAAATCCATATTATTAACAACATACATGAACTTGTGCACTTGCAACAACTCACATTTTTTCAAATTCATTACTTCTTCTTGGAAAATCATCTTTTCTGTTGCTGCTCATTCTCTCGCAGGGGACACAGCCCCCTGGTGTTCATTAGCAGCACTACAGAAACTAGAAAGCACATGTACTCAAGTACTGTATTTAAGTCCTATTTTGAGGTACTTACTTAATTGTGGCCTCACTTTGAACTTGCACCCGCTTCACTTCAGAGGGACATATTGCTCTTTAATCGAAGCATCATTTATCAAACAACTTTAGTTACTCGTTACTTTAAAAATTAATTCAATTAAGATTTTTGCACAGAAAACATACAAATAATTTGCCTATAAGAGCAATTCAAAGTTATATTTGCATTACAAAAACCATCTCCTTTACACTAGTTTTCATTCATTTCTCAATATATATTTTTTACATTTCCTCTGAATTGATTACTTTTGATACTTTCAGTACATTTTCCAGAAGGAAAACGGAAACATCCCATTTGCTTTTTGTTGTAAAAGCTAACTTCTGTGTCGACCTCCAAAAAGTAATTATCATTCAAAGGTCATCGCCTGATCTTTATATATTTTGCTTCATGTGGTATGTAGTAATTCACTCACCTATCCTCTGACCTAGTTTAAATCTTAGATTTCTGCCACATGAGGATCGTCGGTTTTTGTCCACCGCTGATTTGCATGTCTGAAAAAAAGCACGATACATTCTGAATAGAAAATGTTTTAATGTTGTTTTTACATTTTTACACACATATCACTGTAGTAAGTCTTAAAGACAAACTGATTATTTTACTAAATCTATAATTTCCTAAAAATGAACTTTAAAGTCAACATAGCATTTTATATTTCAAATGTAAAAGTAATAAAATAGCTCTTTTGCAACATCTTACAAGTCATAGCTATGAAAATGTTTAGTTCACTTTTATGTTGCCAAAGCTTATCCCTGAATATACAATATCTGAAGTATCAAAAACAATATCAGAAGGTCTAACGTAAAAATAAACGACAGACTACTCTCCCTGAATGATGAGGCAGTGATAGGACTTACCAGCAATACAACATAAATGTCAACTCTCTTGACAGGAACAATGATTTTACCGTGGTTAAGAGTGGAACACATTTGAAACCTGCAGATTCATTAAAAGATCCATCCACATGACCTGAACTCTCTGCATTCTGCCCAGAGTCAACATTAGCATGTGGTATTGTAGCCTGAAATGTTACTTAGATGCACTTTCTCTCATTGAAGTAACAAAAGGAAAAACAAACAAAAACAACAGACTATACAGTCTTTGAACTTGAAAATGAAATTGCCACACATAAAAAAAAAAAAATAGATAAAGTTGATAAAATAAGTTGTACACGTACACGTTGAAGAAAAAACGTTATGTAAATCAGAGCCCAACAAAAACGTATCAAATATGTTAAAAGTTCAGAATAGTGTAAAAGATTGCATAAAAAGTTGCTGCAACATTTAAGAAAAAACATATTTGTGAAGCTGTGCTGTTGCAGCGCTCTGTTGCGCTGCTTGTACAGACAGAGGACAGATGCCTTCAGCTATGTGGAAGCCAACACTGAGATCTTGTCTGCGTCCGTCACTGCATTGTGAAGCTTGAAATGGTCCAGGAGCTTTTTCCAAGTCCGACCGCAGTTCAGCAGCTCCTGGTTCCCTTTGAGAGGACACATGGGAGTTAAGAAGCTTCAGAGGAGCTTTAGGGAGTACAATTAATTCATGAGCAGCAGAAACTTGGACTGTACATTTATATTTAATTTAATATGCCATTTCTAGTTCCAGTTTATATATGTTTAATTTCTAGTCTTTTTAATTTCTAATTATGTGCAATGCCTTGTTTTAACATGCTGCTGTAACGAAAATATTTCCCAACTCGGGATCAATAAAGTTTATGTTAACTTATTTCTCATCTTATCTTTAACTTACCAATGATGCACAGTCCCTCCTTGGCCCTGGTGATGCCCACATTTATCTGGTTGGGATCGGCCACAAAGCCCAGATGTCTGGACAGCCAACCTCCTTCAGGTTCTGCCTCAATCTCCTCGCTTGGCAGAGAGCACACTGTAGATATGATGACGTAGCTCCATTCACTTCCTAGAAGACAAATAAGACATGTTGAGCCATCAGCAAACAACAGAGGTTGTTGTTTGGTTTCTTCTGTCAAGCACTGGAACACCAGATGGAGTCGTGGGATTGTCGTCTGCTAGCCCAAAACAGTCTATATATATCAGAAAAATGATCTGAATCTGTCCCTCTCAACTGAAATATATAATATTTGTATACATTTGTCTGTGTTTACTAGCTACCATATAGCATACCATATTGTCGCCAAAACGTTAGTTGGCTAAAAAAGTCTTTGTCGAGCAACTTTTAGTCTATTTAAGTCTGTAGTCTAATGAGAAATAAAATGCCTGTTCTTTCAGCCAGAATCCCCTCAGACTTCATAAGACCTATAATGTATAATAATTCTGACCTCAGAAAACGAAAAATTAAAGCTTTAATTCCACGATGTGGGCATAATGTGCGGAGGTATTTTTGCTGACGCGCCTATTTAAGAGTGTTTCGGTTTGCTGTGTAGTGTTCATTTTCTTTGTTATATTTATTTTTAAATATAAAGAACGATATTAATTTAGTTATTATTGCCGTTACATCTACACATCCACAGAGTTGGGTGTGCGATGGTGTAAGTCATGTTATACTGTGTTGAGAGAATAAATGAACTAAATGCTGAGTGTGTGTGTGCTCGCTGCTTGTTCACACACACAATAAGAATCATCACCGCTCTGTCCGTGCGTTGTCACTCACATGCGCTTTTCGCGTGTAATATGTCAATTATTCTCAATTATAAGGCTCATTATTACCATTTTATTTTATCTTTTATATTCATCACAACGTACTGTGATGTTACTAATAATGTTGTTTCTCAGCCCTAACATAATAATCATAATACACAGTATCATAAACGTGGGATGACTAGTCGACTAATCTCCTGAATTGATGACGCCTGGTCGACCAGGAAAATCTTTAATATCCTAGGGCAGTCATAGTATTTATATTTTACATATTATGATTCAAATTTCAAATGTCAGATATGGCCATAAATTAAGAGACACTGCTTCAAACAACCCATCAGGACAGGAAGTAGTTAGACCCATCGTTACTGGTTACACTCTACACAGTTAGTACCTTCTTCAGAATTGACTCTGGAATATCCTTAATTGGGGTTTAGCTACTAAAGGGACTCTCACCTTGGCTTTTAGTGATTGTGGTAGCGGTGATTCCATCCAATTTCTTTTTCTTCAGCCCATCTCGGATTTCTGACACTTGCGCGTTATAGGGGGACAGAATCACAATATTTTGCTGTTCGATATTGGCTTTAGTCACCAGCTTTTCAGCAATGTCAATCTGCAAAAGAAACCAGTAAAACAAAAATAAATAATGTTAACTATTACTATCGGGTGACTTTTACCCTTATATCTTTATATTGCTGTTTAAAATCAACAGGGAAACAGGGGGTGCCCAATACAGTACCACTTTAATTCTCTCTTCCTCGTTGGCTTTGGAGTTCTCGTTGCCCTTAGCTGTGTTGACCACCAGGCTGACGGTCTTTCCTCTGATGTCCCCAAAAACGATCGTCATCGTCTTATTGTCAACACGCAGGACGCTGCTCGGCTGCTCCACTCCGGTTAACAGATTCCCCTCGTAAAATTCTCGCGACGGGAACTCGCATATTTCCTTATGCTATGAAGGCACATAATTGCTAGTTGGTGATTGCCATTTATAACACAAAAACTCAAGTTGGGTAATAAAACAGTAAGTACATATAGTTAGCGTAATTTATGGTGATTTTACAACAGCTAGGGGGCATTGTTACGGATGGGGCTAATACTAAACTAACTACAACTGTATTAAATAAGTCACCTCATGTGATAAGTGGATGAAGAGATAGGACAGGGTAGAAGAGGACGCAAAAGATATAAAGTTATCCTGGGAAAATATATTATCCTCTACAGTAGGTGGCGTATGCACCTTATTAATAATAATGATTGCAACCTGTCATAAAACCAAAAATAGAAGAGACAGAGGAAGCTAAAAAACATCTAGGTTACGGTCGTATTGACAGTTTAGTTTAGGAAGGTTCCTGACGGAGAGAAATGACCCGGAAGTACCTCAGTGGCAGCCATGATAAGAGCTGTTTGAATTCTCTAGATGATAGGAAAGGAGCTTTGAAACTTGGTGATATACACAGTTATAGATGTGAAGGCCTAAAAAGTTTTTATAAATAAAATTGTATTGATTTTAAAATACTTTCAAATAATCATGTGGATGATTACGTGTGGACCGGAGGGTGACAACAAGTTTCACTTTACTTTTTTTTTTTTATTCCAAACTAATGAAGAATATATTTTTCACTGCTGTCCACGTTCATAAAGCCTGCATAAAACAAGACCATACGAACGCACGGTGCAAAGTATCTATGTGCGCTGACAGTAGTCCACTGTACGACATATTGTGGTTTCCCCATGGCAGACGCACATTAATAACTGCTGATACATATGTTGGTTATGATGTAACTGCAACAAGATTAGAGGTTTTCTTTCTCATAATGTTAGGGTGATTGGAGGTCCTGCATGTTGTTCAGTGTGTGTTGCTTGATGCTAACTATATTTTCTGGTGGAAACATTCTTATTTTCAACCAATGAATGAATGATTGTTGTGGTGCTGTGTGTATTTGTACTTCCCACGTACAGTATTGGTGTTTATAAATGTTCTCACCATCCTGTACTGGGTGTCCAGCATCACGGTGCTCTTCTTATGCATCGTATGGTAACGTTCAAACAGAGACTTGGCCATCCCCAGCCTCCTCACATGCACATTATTCACAATGGGTCGTAACTGTTTATGGTCCCCGATCAAAACAATCTGAAAGAGAAGATCTGACAGTGAATAACTAGTGTCACGAAATTGAAAGGCTTGGGGCTGAGGGGGGCACGAGTGTGTTCAAATCTGTCCAATTTATTTTGATAAGAGGAATACCTGTGTGGGGGAACTAGAGTGTATGTATGTTTATGTATATATACAGTATATAATATATACATATGTGTATGTATATATAATATAGGTGTATGTGTATGTATACATATGTATTGTAAAACCCCATAACCTGAGTCTAAGCTTCAGCCTTATATTATATATATGATATTATTCAGTTTGTTTCAATCTGCCCATGTAGTTTGTCATTTTGTTTGTGAAGTGAGACACATTGTCTTTTGACATGTAATTTAAGGGCAGTTTCATGAATCAAGGCCACATTCATCATTATCATACATACAGCATTAAGGACAGTGTAAGCGGAGAGCCAGAGCAGAATCATTACATGTAAATGAAAACCCACCTTCTCTGGCCGGTTGCAGACTAATGGAATCAGGGCCTGGGGTTCAGTGGCCATTGCACATTCATCAATGAGGATCTGCCGTGCACTGACGGTCTTAGTCAGATTCGGGGTGGAAGACTGTGTGCATGTACACAGTATGATGTCATGCCGTTCAAACTCATATTTCCGAGCCTTTACCAGAAGTTTTTTGTATCTTGGAGGGAAAATAATAGATACAGTTAGTGCATTCCTACTCCTACTGTTTTTAATAATTTTCCTCAAATACAGTACAAGGTATTCATTTTAATGTTTTAATTTTTTTACGATTATCAATTTCTTCTGATAGTCATCTTAATGTGCTTTTGAGCTAATGCAACTAAATAACTAACTACCAACCCGTATTTAACATATGAGACCTTTTTTTTTGCATAAAGTAAAGCGTAGTAACCCAACATGTACAATTCACCAAAAGGTCCGATTTAGTTAAAACTAGAAAAAAATAGCATTCAGGAATCCCTTTATTAATTTTAAGGTGACATTTTAGTTACTAATCTAATCTTCATCTGAACTTACTCTTTCACTTCTTTAGGAGGCAGCTTTTTTCCTTTTTCCAGGGCAAGTTTAATGCGTAGATCAAAATCTTTTATTTGACCTGAAGAAGGGTTAGTGTCCTCCCGCATGCGGTGATGCAGAGTGATGCTCCTAGAACCATATACATATGCCATTGTTAGTCAATAGTAATAGATTCTTTTTGTAAAATGTTTTGGTATGATTACAATACCTGAGCTCTGGTTTGGCACGCTCTTGGCGGATTGACCTCCGGGAAAACTGCAGAGCGCAGTCTGGAAAGGGGTAATCAAGCATCTCCACTTGTTGGCTGTAGAACCTGAGGGGCCTTAGTCTGTCCCCAAACCTCAGTAGGTACTCTGTGTAACAGTAGACATAAAAAAAAAAACATGGCTCAAGTTAACAGAAAATATTTGCTGAAAAATCAGCAGAGGAACAAAGGAACTGTCAGGGTTGAGCGAAGCAGGCAGGACTCATATGCAGATTTAACAGAAAATACCGAGTTGGCAGGACCCCCAACGTAACAGAACATGGGGTTGGCAGGACCCCCGGCAGAACAGTAGCCGGCGGGGCCCCCAACGAGACAGGACATGGGGTTGGCTGGACCCCTGGCAGGATAGTAGTCGGTGGGACCCCCAAAGGGACAAGACAAGGGGTTGGCAGGACCCCCGGCAGAACAGTAGTCGGCGGGACCCCCAACGAGACAGGGTGCTAGCAGGCCGGGAAACAGGTTTGACCTCAAAGCTACCGAAAAAGTCCTCCACCCACTCGGGTAGTAACTCCGTTAACCAGGGCCTTGAGGTTACTTCTTGGCATGCCGTAGAGATGATAGACTGCCTCTCTTCTCTACTGGAGGCATATCGACAGTCATTTTGTAAGCACATTAAATTGTACGTCACCTCGTACAGGCTGTCTGCTGGGTCCATTTTTGGTGAGATCCTTCTGTCAGGGTTGAGCGAAGCAGGCAGGACCCAAATGCAGATTTAACAGAAAATACCTTTATTTCAAGGCTACAAGTAACATGTGAACACAGACAACAACAAACAAGGATCTCACCAAGACTAACAGAAAAAGCAGAACCTAAATGCACACAGGACTAACGAAACAAACAAGACACAGGTGAGGAGGGAGGAGAAAACACAGGGGCACAAGGTGAACACAATCAGGTAATCAGGTAGGAGGGAACACACAGACAGGAAGCAACAGGCAAGACGGGGGGTGAACACTTTTCAAAAATAAAACAGGAAACCAAAGACAGATCTAGACAAGACAAAACACAACACAGGCGGATCGTGACAGGAACTTGCCTGCAACAACATCAACAGACTTGTTGGATGGGCCGCAGTAGAGAATAACTTGTTTCTTTTTCTCATCCCTTGGGTCAACATTAGTCCGTGGGCTCTTAGCGTTCAACTCAAAGAAACCGAACACTATCTTCACACCAACGACTGTCTTTCCCGTCCCTAAGAGACAAATGAGAAAATGGCTTAACACTTTACAGAAAATATGAAGGGTCAGGGTGAGTATCAGTTCCAGCTCTTACCAGGTGGTCCCTGTATAATTGTGAAGGTATTATTTAGAGCTTTCTCCACAGCAAGATGCTGGCTCGGGTTAAACTGCGGCAGTCCATACGGTAGCTCTTTCCTCTGGTGGTTCCACATTGGTTTTACTGAAAAGACAACATTATGAGTATGTAAGGTGTTTTGGATAAAAGCGTCTAACAAGTGACATGTAATGTAATGTAATATAATTAATTGTTTTTAGCAAGCACGAGTGAAGCTACTGAATTATACTTTTTCGAAAAGTATATTGTGTGTTCAGTTTATTTATTCTAATGGTTGACTTGAGACAAATAGTTAAAGTCTATGCAACTATGCACTGCTGACTCATGGACATACCCTCTTTTGGAATGTGTTTTCCAAGTGCTATAGCCTTGACAAGGTCACATGCATTCGGAATGTTTTCCACAGCCTCTTCTTTCCGGCTACAAAAGGAAAACATAAAAATGTGTGTCAGCAGTTTAATCTAAAGATGAAGAAATTGTCAAACAGCATATAACCTGAATGTCAATGCAAGAAAATAACAGATGAAAAGTCAAACTCTAAGCCATGTTACACAGGTAAAGTCAAAGTGAAATACACTTACATGTCAGGCAGAGACTTTGGGATTATTTCAACTGTGAAAGAAGTGTTTTTCTGAAAGACACAATCAGGAATGTTCTCCATCGGCAGGTGATGGACATAGAACTTCACTTCACTTCCTTCATTTGGAGGTTTTTTTTGTTCTGCTTCTACTGTGACACCGTGGGCCACCCATGTGAACACTCTTGGGTCCGCCAGAGCAGAATGTTCCGGGGTTAAAGGTAGCGTCAAACCTCTTTTCCGTATGCACAGTAAGCACTTTGAAAGGTTACATTCAATGGCCCATTCAGTGATAGATGCAATGGGTAAGAAGAAGCTTCCTGTTAGGCTGCCTTCCTGCTTTTGACGGAAGTTTACCACCAGGTTCTCAATGACTATGTTGTCACTGTCATCCACTGCAGTGGAAGCAGATTCCATTTTACATAACGGTTTCCAGATCTGTACATACTCATTGGTGTCTCTATACAAGATTTTTGATGGTTCCTCTGCATATTTGGCGAAGCATGTGATAGCGCTGTGCACATGGTCCACACAGATCTCAAACCTTGGTTTAATGTGCACCAGCTGAACTGCAGGCGAGTTGTAACCTCTTCTTACCTCAGTGGTCATTTGGACCTGAAGGGTGTCCCCTCTCTGCAAACGCATATGGATGTCGACCTCATGCTCCCTTTGTTCCTTCTGCTCCTCAGGGTCACATGACTTTGATTTGGGAGGTGGCATTTCAGAAGATTGTGGCAGAATAATTTGTTTTTCCAGCTGCTTAGTGTTAGCTTCCATTGTGAGAGACTTTGCATGATCCCAGTTTCCTTGGTCAATTGCTTCAACAGTGGCTTTCCATGTTGTCAGTGGAAGCTCAACACAAGGACCATAGTCTGTCATTTGCAACTCTTGGTGGATTTGCATGTTGTCAACTGCATAGACCCGCCTTTTCCATTTAAGAGTGATGCAGTCATTTTCTTCATCAAAAATGGGTTGGTCACACAATTGTAAATCCTTGTACATAACTGATACACTTTCTCTAAATATGTTCTTGTTAAAAGGAAATGCCACTGGAACACTGTCTCTGTTGGGACTCCCAACAAAGGCTAGCTTTGAAGCACTTTGTTTTTTCATGCTCACTGCATAGGAGATCTGCTCTGCCTTTTGTTCATACTCCTTGGCGCTCTTGACGTTGTCCTCAAATTGACTACACAAAGTTGCAATCTCTGGAGTAGTGTATTGCGCTCTCCGGTCATGTATGATGGAGTGCAAAAGTCTCTGCGAGATGAGGTCCATGTACCGCCGTATTGGGGAGGTTGCTTGTGTGTAAGAATCTACGTTCAGAGAATAATGCCTAAACACTTCTCTGGAGTGGGAGTTGGAACATATGACTTTAGCTTTACTAAAACATTTTCTGAACTGATCAACGACTGGTTGGAGAGGAGGATGGATGTCATCTGCCGCAATAAGGTCCACCATTTTGTCAATATCATCTGCTCTGGCAGCTGACTGGATATCTTTCCACACTTCTGTCAGTATGCGGATGTTTTCACAGTTTGAGGGTTGTTCGCCAACTTCGTCAACTCCTTCAACTTTGTGCCGCACATGAAAGGATAGAGGAATTAATTCTCCGCATTTCGCCTTGAAATCTTCTATCTTTTCACAATCAGGTTTTGACTGACAGCGAAGGGGTGTGCAATCCAAGGTTTTCTTTGAGTCAATCAAATCCTTTGATGCAAGTGTATTAAATAACACACTCAGCTCTTCAACCATCATATTGGCTTTACGCTTGCCTGGCAATCTCTTATCATCAGGTTGAGAATAAACCCAATCCGAGCCCAGTCTGTCCTTCTTTCGAGCTTTTGCAAAACGATAAGCCACTGTGACACAGTCTTCTACAGAGTCAAATGCAGGTCCCTCTCTATACCGGTCAGTGATTATGGCCTCTGCCTCGTCATAAGACAACTGCCTGTTAGACTTGATCCCTGACAGCTGGAGTTTGTGCTTTCCAATGATCTCATTTGTTTTCTTGTTTACTTTGAACATCAATGATACCACCCTGCATTGTTTGCCATCTGACAGAAGACTGAAGGTTCCAGTGCTTAACTCTTTTGGGAACATGTGCACAGGGTCTACAATGCCGCTGTAATATGTAGTACCACGTTGTTCTGCCTCCTTGTCCAATTCACAACCTGGGATCACAAAGCTTGCCACATCTGCAATGTGGACTCCCAACTCATACTCATGCTCTCCAATCTCCCTAACACTGATGGCGTCGTCCAAGTCTTTTGCTTCTTTGGGGTCAACCGTGAAAGTGATCATATGGCTTAAGTCCTCTCTGTGTGTCCCGTCTTCATCTTGTGAGAAGAGACCCTCGTCTGGATTACATGTATTGGGTTCAACTTTGAATTCTTCATTCAGGATTCGTAGACCATCAACCAAAGAACTTCCAATAGGAAGAATATCTATGACGTTCCCTAATGGTATATAACAATTGTCTTTCCATCCAATTATTTGCACCACAAATACATTGTTCTGTTTGAGCTTTTCATCAAGATGTTCAAATGCTGCAGTCGTCCACTGACCATTCATTTTCTCCCATATTGGAATGCAGTTACGTTTTCTCTTGCTGATCAGTATGCGTATTTTAGGGGCAGATTTTGAAATGGGTATCATCGTTCTTTTGATAAATGTTTCTTCAGAATTTTGTCTTGGTTTGCTGTGATCCTCATCCTCAAGCAGACACACAAGAACGCGGGCTGATTCAGATTGCTTGGTGATGCTGATCACCTTCGCTGTTTGTAAGACCACTTCGTCTCCAGTGAAGGTCTTACCCATGTTATCTCTTCCTTTGATGCGTATTCTTGAGGTGGGGTTGTCAAATGGTACAACATAACCTTTGTTATATGGCTCCCTGACCAACTTTCCGTGCTTGTACATCCCTGGATATTTCAAAAGATCTGCATCAACATCACTGATATTGTATGATGATCTTGACCTATGTTTGTTGAAGTCTTTACATTTCCACTTGTCCTCATCCAAATTGTGGTCTTTTTTCAGGAGTTCATAGTCATCTTTCAACTCTTGAAGAATTGCATCACTGAGAGTGCTGCTCTCATCGACCAGTTCAGGCTTCTGAAACCTTTTAGTTTCCATGACATCTTTCATGAAGAAATCCTTGGTGAAATGCTTTGGTGTGACACTGTTGTTGCTGATGCAATGATCTATGTAGCTCTTCCAGACCTTTGAGCAGTTCCCAAAGCAACAGAGGGCAGCAGCATCTCCAACCACAACCACCTGGGACTGAGCTCTGGTCATTGCAGTGTTCAACACACGTGCATCATTGAACAGCTCCAGACCAGGTAGGTGAGATGTTTTCAGGCTGTCACGTGTTTGCACAGCTGTCATTATGACTGCCCTGAACTGTTTACCTGTAAACACATGAAGACAATGTGTTTTCTGTTAAATGACAATGATATGGAAAGGGTAATATAAATATATGCGGTATATAATAACGGTCAAACAGGTGTGCAGGGTTGGCACAATCAATGTCTAACAAAAAAGGATAATCATCCAGGAGTTTTTAAAGCGAAACTAAATTACCTTGGACATTTGCAAGATTCTCAACATGGACTTCATTGAGGCCTCTTTTTGAAAGTGCTTTCCTCATTTGCCAGACCTATGAATCACATGAAAAAAAGTCAGATCATTTAATTATTACAACTCGACGAAAAAATACATTGAGATATTGCTTGATGCAGAAGTCTTTGATAAATATTTTATGTAAACAATATATTCATCTCAATCTTAAAAGTTACCTGACATCCGTCTGATAGAATGCAGATTGAGCTTGGGTCCTTGGGCCCCCATGTCAATGGCCACTGTTCGAGAACCTCTTTCACTGCTTCAGTCACTTTGACAACTTCTTCTTTGTTACTCCAAGACATAGACCCAGTGTCCAAGAGACATTCTCCCCTGACATGGTGAAACTTTAAGGCATTGCCATTTGCAGGAGGCGGAACATTTCCTTTAGCTTTGATAACGTCATTCTTACCGATGTAGAAATTGATGGACACAAACTCCACAATCTCTTTGGTTGAGCGGTAGTTTTCACTGAAAATGATTCTACTATTCTGGGCAGCATCACACTTTTGGCCTTGATAGTAGTGGAAGAGGCGATTAAGGAGTGTGTGATTTGAACGGTGATGATCATCAACTGAGAAAAGTTTGGGACCCATTTGCATGTGATCTCCAGCCAAAACAACTCTGGTTTGTGGACCAGCAAGGCCAAGGGCCATCAAGGCTTCACATTCAAGCATCTGAGAGGCTTCATCAATCAGTATGTGGGTAAAATATCCCTCTGGGAGATTTAGGTCATGGAAATGTCTTGCCATTGTTGTGGTTGTTATAACTATTTTGTGGTGATCAAGAGCAGCTTTTGTAGGTGGTAAAAAAGACTGTTTGTCTTCCGAAAGCAAGCAGTATTTCAAAGTGATCTCATCTGTGGCAAACAAAGCTTTCCCTTGTTTGTTCACTTTAATTCGAATTGGTCTCGTTCCATCATCTTTCTGGTTGATGAATGGATGGAAGTGATCTCTGACGTACAGATCTCCAGAACTGAAAGGAAAAAGTTAATGTTGGTGCTATTTTTTGAAAACATACTTTAGACAGTACAGCTTAGAGCAATGAGCATGACTCGATTAACACTTTGAAAGTAATAAAAGGTCCACCAAAAAAATCTGTTTTAATGTATTAAGGAATCAGTATATTATTAACACATTTAGAAGAATTGTCATTACCTGTTGGTGTGGGTGCAAATAAGCACTTTGTTGTGAGGCAGCTTACACAGCTCTCGGGCTGCTAAAGCAAGGGTGAATGTTTTCCCAGTTCCAAATGGTCCGTAGATGAGGAGTGGTGCTGAATATTTCTGGACATTGGAGCTTCCTGTGATAAAGTCAACTGCTGACTGCTGCTTTGGGTTGAGCTTCTCATGTTTGATGTTATTCACAGGAACTCCACAGTGTTTAAGGTCTGGCAGCACTCTTTTTGTATCAGGAAGGAGGTCTACGGCCTTGTGCATGGTGCAGAAGCTGTGGCGATTGAGCTGGAACTGCACCTCCATTTGATACGACTCATTGCTTCTGAGTGTAAGATCAGAGCAACACTTCTTAGACAGTTGCAAATACATGGTGTTCTCACTTGTTTTGTCTTTCAGTATGCTGGCTTCATAGACCTTGGAGTTTTGACTACTTTCAGATAAAGGGGCTATCAGGGCAGACTGGATGCTGCGTTTCAGTGCCAGTCCCTCAGGGGTGTCTGGAGTGAGCTTACAAGGAATGGAGACAGCACAGAACAGCTCTC
This sequence comes from Gobionotothen gibberifrons, assembly GCA_943591055.1. Classification (NCBI taxonomy): domain Eukaryota; kingdom Metazoa; phylum Chordata; class Actinopteri; order Perciformes; family Nototheniidae; genus Gobionotothen; species Gobionotothen gibberifrons. Next base: position 4,501 of record CALSBZ010042321.1, on the reverse strand, counting down.
CCCGAGGAGCCATCATCATGCCAAACTTTGTACTGTTCAACGTCTCCGATGTTGTAATTTCTCCACAAACATTTAACCTAAAGAAAATCAGAAAACAAGCTTAGAATTTGTAAATAGTTGCAAAATCCAAACATGATAAAAGGAACTCTCTACAGGAAAGCACATTACCTTGAAACAATCTGGTCCTCTGCCTGTTCCTCATCGTACAGGAACTGGTGCATTCTTTCTTTGTAGTTGTCACTGTTCAGAGGTGTTTGGCTGCTGTAGGAGGATTTATACTGAAAGTTAATCTGAGGAGGCTTGTACTTCTTTAACAGTTTCTCCTGTTCTTCTGTCCTGGACGAACATGGGATGATAACCCGGTTTCCTCGATGCCAGCGCTCAGCACTTTGAAAGGTGTATCCAAACGTCACTGTTGGTTGTTCAACGTCATCCAATGACAACTTGCCTACTCTAACCCGGAGTTTCTTCAAGAGCACTGGTCTCATGTCAAAATCTAGTACTAACCACTGGTCGTACAGGCCTGGGTTGATGGATGTGAAAGACACGGTGATGTCATAGGTCATGTCGTCAGTGAGAAAGGGTTCACCGGGGGAGTAGATGCACGGCACTGAGCTGATGTCACCGAGCGTATAGGAAGCTCCTGGTTCTTGCTTTAGCAGCGCCACGTGCACGAGCTGTCTCTGTACATACAGAAAGAGGCTAGTAAGCAAACTATGAACAACATTTCTCAGACATGAAGGAATACACATTTCTTTAGGATAAAGATTATGTGAATACTACAAAGATACTAAGAAGAGTAACTAGGGTAATAGTTTAACACAGCATTCTGATTAAGGGCTTTTATATATTACATTGTATAGCTATAGCTCACAATGGGCTGTAGTTCCTGATAATTAGTTTTCAACTGGACCACAAGGTTTAGATTTAGAGATATACTATATATAGAGATTTCAATGTAAACTGGAACCATCCTGTTCCACTCATGCACCTTTTATTCCAAGCCCATTACTGCATTCCAATGATCACTGCTATCTCAGTGTCATTCAGGAATATACACTGTTTCACATGGTGGTTAGTTAATTATTCATCGTGATAATTCACATATTAATAATACCATGCAACTAATTATTTTCCACAGTGCACACACACTCACACACACTACAGCAAATGTGTAAAGGGAACTAAAACACAGTTTGCTGTGTCAGTATGAAGTACTCTGAAATTACAAATTCAGCAGCAGACATTTCACATAGGAAAACCAACCAACCTCAATGCATTGAAAAACATGGTAAACATCTGACCTCTGTTTCAACTTGGAAGTTCCATCGCAGTGTTTCATTGATCTGCTCACACTCCACAGTTAAATCTCCGTCGCAAGAGATGCTGACATCGTTGACTTGCTCTGATAACTGTAACGTTCGAGATGGTGAATTACAAATATGGTATTTAAGGAACTGAGAATATATATATACAAAAGATGTATGTAGTGAACTATCTAATTGCATTTCTTATTTCTTACTAAGTCACTCATTTGTACAACTGTTTGTTGTAACTGGATGAAGGCATCTCTGTTCCTGAAATGAAAGGGAGCATTCTACAGTGGTGCGAGACCTGGGGAAGCACACATCACTATAATTACATTATACCCTTAGATTACTGTCTGTGGCAGGTCTATATATACCCATAATGCACCAGGTTCAAATTCAGTAAAGCACCAGACACCGACTGCGTGTGACCTGTGTTATCTCTCCCTTTGAAGGAAGTTATTTCTGTGTTGTGTCTTGTGTGCAAAGGTACAACAGTCTGGCAGTCTGTATTAATGCATTAAAGGCTGGATTTAAAGACTTTTAGATGACGTGTCAAATACTTATACTCACTATGTGTACTTCATTACTGCTGTTTTTGTATTCCTCCAGCAGCTCCAGGTTATAGTTCATGAGACCCTGGGCTCCGATGCTCTGTCTGATCTCCTTCTCCTCTGCAGCTCGCATCAGCCACTCCTTCAGCTCCTCCTCAGAGTGAGCTTTGGGGCACTTGGTGCCGTACTCACATGTTTGTGGTCTAGGATGAAATTGACTTTTTAATCATACTATAAAAATAATATGGCTATATTTTGCACATTTTTCTCAGGAGGTTTATACTAATGTGAATTATAGTTAGTTATTTGAATTGAATATTCCATGCCATATTGAAATCAAATCACAACACAGAGAGTGTGTGCAATACTATAGTGAGCTTATACTGTTTGGGATGGATGATTTGATGTGATTGGTATAGAATATAGAAGATCATTGGCACAACCTTTTAACAGGATAAAACGGACAAAAGTGGGAAAGCCCCAAAAAACGATAAATAGTTTTGGTAATATAAGGCATTTTTGCTAAAACAAATGAGTTCTGATTGTTTAACACAACCTGACATTTCTTAAGAAAATAAAGTGTAATGTGAACAGTTGTATGCCTCAGATGATCATTTACACATGTGTATTACAGCTTACAGATCACAGAGTACAAAAACATTAAGTCCCCGGTATCTGGAACTGAACTATAGTATTTACCAGAGGTGGGACCAAGTCATTGTTTTGCAAGTCCGAGTCAAGTCTCAAGTCTTTGCGCTCAAGTCCGAGTCAAGTCTCAAGTCTTTGCGCTCAAGTCCGAGTCAAGTCTCAAGTCTTTGCGCTCAAGTCCAAATCAAGTCTCAAGTCAGGATGGGCAAGTTCAAGTCAAGTCCAAGTCCTAAACTTTGACAAAACGAGTCATAAACAAGTCATTATGTGCTTTTCACCAAATGTAATGACATCGATCAACAGAATAATACTCAATAATCAAACTGCTCTTTATTAGTCACAATCAGAGCACACTGTGCTCACAGGGAGGGTGGGGGCTGGAGCTATTGGAGCTAAAACGAGCCGTTAAAGGCAGAGAGTGAAATTCAGTGAATACACGTAGTTTACAGAGATGCTGTATGAGAAACCAATGTGAGTTTGGAAAATTGCACAATATAAATCTCTTCTAGTAGACCTCAACAATGGAATTATGATCAGTGGAAATGGCCATGACATGGGACCTTTAAGTATATTTTGATGCTAATACTTTTGTACTTTTACTTGTAACATTTTGAATGCAGGACTTTTTATTGTAACCGAGTATTCCTACACTCTGGTACTTTTACTCAAGTACAAGATCTGAACTTCTCCCACCTCTGACAATAAATCCTGAGTGGTTACCTGCTCTGAAGGTTATTTTCATTTTACAAATCCTGCACTCAGCTTTGCTTTCTCCAATATCATTGAAATGCAGCCAGATGCTGCTTCTTTTTCGGTTTTCGCTAATTTCTTGACTTTTTCCGACGCGCTTGCATTTAAATCCGTCGCTCTGTGCAGCTGGCCTATACCACTACACCTGCTCTGCCCCCCACCCTTCTTTCACATAATGGTATGATCCTAGTGTGTCCTCGCATATGATTGGCCGCATGGTGGCCCAGCTAAATAAAGTCCCGCCCCTGCCTGCAAGAGTAGAAGCAGCTGGAGATTCTGCTCTCCCCGACGGGAGTCTGCTCTTCGAGCGGCATCTCGCGATCGGCGTGTTGGAGAGCTCTGCATTAAATCATCAAGTCACCTCAAGTCAGAGGGCTCAAGTCCAAGTCAAGTCCCGAGTCTTTGGTGTTCAAGTCCAAGTCGAGTCGCAAGTGTTTTGTGATTGTGTCAAGTCGAGTCTCAAGTCATCAAATTGATGACTCGAGTCTGATTCGAGTCCAAGTCATGTGACTCGAGTCCACACCTCTGGTATTTACTTTATGATCAAAACTCTTGTCAAAATCAAGATCTAGAAATGATCTTACACTCATTTCCACATCTGTGTAGTAACCCTGACCCTCCACAAACTAAAGTTATATGGATAACATGTGTCTCTTTTTCCCAGCATAGACGACGTACAGAACAACCAAAAAAAGGAAAATAAAAAAAGAGAAAATAAATAAAACAAACACACCAGACATGACAGGAATACTAACAAATCATATATCAAAATAATAATAATAATAATAAAACATAGGTTAAGAAAAAAATACAAGACTAATAATCATAAAAAGTTGTGTAAATATATATAATTAAACATAAATAAAAACGATTAGAAAATCAAATTTTATTAAAAAAAACTCAAGGTGCAAATAAACCCCCCCCCCTCAGTGACACCCCTGATCTACCATGTGTGTGTTTACCTCTCGCAGAGCCAGAACTCAGCCCGGTGGTTGTGTGGGGGCTGCCGGCCCCTCCACCTGGTGGTGGTGTCCTCAGAGAGCAGCTGGGCGTGCTCCAGAGAGGAGCAGTGCTCGAAGAAGCTCTCCGGGGAGGAGAGCACCAGCAGGCACACTCTGCAGTACATGGAGACCGGCCGCTGCTCCGCCTGTCGCTGTTCCGTCAGCTGCTCCGTCAGCTGCTCCGTCAGCTGCTCCTCCGTCAGCTGCTGCTCCGTCAGCTGCTGCTCCGTCAGCTGCTCCT
>CALSBZ010042320.1:0-12184 GCA_943591055.1 Gobionotothen gibberifrons | reverse complement strand
TTTGAAATATAGAAATGAACGGCGGGATATCTCTCCCAGCTTAGACGTGGTTTGATTGGCTAGGGCTTGAGCTGTCAGATTTTCAGAAACGGGATTTGATTGGCTGGCGCTGGCTTCTCCAGCTTCTCCGGCGTCAGAAGTTGAACAATTTTCAACTTTTGAAGCCGGAGACGCTGGAGAAGTTCAGCCAAGCTACCCACAATTCAGTTCGGCGAAAAGCGAGGCAACGTGACGTCACCCCGTTCAAAGTGAATGGGCAGACGCGTTAGAAGCTTTTTTTGAAGCTGTAGTGTGGACGGGCCGTCACTCTGTTACACCCATCAGCTCCATTTAGTATTTAGGCCCACTTCACTTTCACCTCAGTGCCAGATCGTACTTTGCACTATGCCAGTCTTTCCCGTATTTACCTCCAGATTGCTCTCCCGGTTTCGACCCTGCCTGTCCCAGACCATCCTGCCTCGTCTGTTTCCTGACCCTGCCTGTACTCGGATTATTCTGCCTCGCCTGCTCCCTGACCTGTTCTGTACCTGCGACTCCCATCTTGCCTTCTCCTGGACCCCTCGCCTGTCCCCGACCAGCCCTTTGCCTTCTATCTGCCGTTTTGTCTCCTACCAGCCTATTGCCTTTAATAAAGCTGGTTACCGACTATCCCTGGTTTCCCGTGTGTTGCACTTTGGTTCTCAGCTCGTTTGTGACAGATGCGGCACTTCACACATTTTAAGCTAGTGTAAATGAAGTTGTTATATTTAATGTTAAGGTAAGTGTAGCCTGTGAGCATGCAGGTCCTGAAGAAAACTGGACAGCTCCTGACTGCAGTCTTTGAGAGGGTGAGCTGGAGGACTCCTGTCTGCTCCAGTACTGAGACCACGTTTACACGAGAACAAAACGGGTTGGATCCACATAGTTTCTCTTGCGTATAGCCCTTTCATTTACACGAGGCCGTAACAAAACAATAGACACGGACCCCACAAACGATAACGGGTCCCAAGGTGGATAGATTTGCAAACGAAACGCTCTGGGGGGTCCAACGGCTCCGTGTAATCGCCTCTATACGATCATTGTATGATAATGATGAGGCAATAGCCCCGCCTCTCCCCACCTCTGCTGCTCACCCCCGCGTCAAAACAAACTGCACACTGAATTCAGATTATTTATCTTTCTCTCGATATGGACATAAACGCGAGTGAAGTCTAATCTGACAGGACGGAGACACGCAGCTCTGCTCACCTGCAGCTCCTCCCGCTGTGATGCAGCGGTGAACGGAGCAAAACACACACTTCAAGTCAGATCATCACCCTTAGCTATTTGAATTACCTCTCAAACTACCTAAACTAGTTATAAATATGTTTATTTTTACTGTCGACCGGGTCACTCATTACTGGATCAGCTGCTGCATGAGAGACAGACACTGACGCTGTCCGAAGAGAGGGAGGAAAAAGAGAGGCTCCGTGTATTTTATTAGAGAGTCGTTATTCATTTGTTTTGAAGCTCAATAAATAACAAAGAAGACCTTTGACCGGCACTTTTATAATTTTGTCCGGAAGATTTAAACTTTAATACACGTTGACCTCGGCCCCCACCGCGGAGAATAAACAGAAGGGCAACCATGACAACCATGCTTCTTCTCTGCTTTTGTGGAGGAAGTTACAGCGCCACGTACAGGCTCCTGCATATGTACTGCAGCTTCTGCAGCGCTTTCGAGTGGTCTCGTGTGGAAGTACAGCGCCATTTACAGTCCCGGCATATGTACTACAGCGTTTCCAGCGTTCTCGTGTGAACAGACACGTCAAATGAAACGAATACGTGTGAACAGAAGACTTTTTTGAAAACGCATACTGTGCATAAACGCAAACGTTCCCGTGTGAGCAGCACCTGAAGCTCAGGGATTCACAATGAATGTGTTGTCTGTGCCACACAGCGCCAAGGTTACACAGCTGCACAACAAGGCTCAATACATTCAACTATGGAAGATGCCTTAACTTCCTCAGGGTGTGTTTGGGAGAAAGACCGTTGAGCGGCCCAGACCAAGCAAGGAGGCAGAGGCAGAACGTCCAAAAATATAACCCGACGTGGGCATTTATTAAAACATGTGCATATGACACAGCCTCAATCAGCTGTTCACGTGAGCCCAGCCTGCAGCCACCAGCATCTCACACACACTCACACAGCACAACAAGAAAACAGCACTTAAATACCCAGACTAATTAGACACAGGTGAGGGGGAGCAATTAAACACAGGTGAGGGGGGAGGAGACAATCCAGGGCCCCAGGTGCACACAATCATTAGCCATATCACCCAGCCCAAAGTCCTTCTTGTCTCTCGTCTCCTGCTGCTTGTCTCTCATCTCCTGCTGCTTGTCTCTCGTCTCCTGCTGCTTGTCTCTCGTCTCCTGCTGCTTGTCTCTCATCTCCTGCTGCCTCAGCAGCCGTGGCCCCCTGAGCATCCTCAGGGTGTGGACCTGTTTAAGATGATTTGAATAACACAAATATTTCCTCAGACTGTGTTTTCTACCACAGTATAGTATTTTAGCATGTTGGGAGTGATGCTTTCCTTCACACTGAGATAAGAAAATGGATATCAGTCTGTTGTCTTCCTTTTTTTATTTACCTTTTTATTCACTGAAAAAATGGAAACGTTGACATTAATTAAGTGTATTATGTTGAAAAATATCTAACTTCGATATAAACATATATCTAAGTCGTTGATACGGCACCGGAAAACGGCTGTCCTAATTCCTCCGACCTAGAACGAACCCCCCAAACTCTACAAGACCCTGTACTCTGTTTAGGGAGGCCACTCACAGCTGGGCTGGTAGAACTCCAGCAGTATCAAAACGGTGCAGAGACCACCCGGTTTAGGGCAGTTTCAGGACCCACAATCCCTAACCCCCTTTTTGAAATGTAATTAGGCCAATTTGAATGATTTAAAACCTGAGCATAAGAGAAGTCAAACACAGATATCACAGGTGTGATATCAGCAAAGCACAAATCATATTTCAGCATCAATCAAAACCAAATCAGCCACAGTTACCAATATGAAACTACAGCTTAACCTAAGTATGGTTTCTACTTCCCATACAATTGGAAATTCAAATGATGAACTACTGTCAGTCTTTTCCAAGGAAGGGTGTTCTTACCTTACTCTAAGACACCTTCAGAGACCACCAGAGAGACCAGGAGTTGGGTCGAGATGTACAAAGGACAAACCGGTTTATTGGTTTTCACAAACATAGAGGATTAAAAGATCCCAAAAATATACAAGAAAATACAAAAGTTTAAGTCAGGCATAAGGTCAAACCCAAAAAGGCAAAAGGCCCCCAAAAGGTCTAAAACAAGCCCCAAGAAGCAAAAAGCCAAGGACCCGAAGAAGGCCCCTATTTTCTTCACAACATCTTTTATAACCTTCCCCCCTCCTCCCTCTATTCAGGTGGCTTGCCCTTTGCTGTCTTTGAGCAAGAGGGACTTTACATAGTTTCAGCTTTGACTCATTAACAATTGCAAATATAAAATCTAAATTAAACAAATGAAGATTATAGGAATGATAATCAATTTGAACAAAACATGAATAAAAGAATAGCTGTGAAAACAGTATGCTAAAACAACGTCACATGTGAAAATGAACTTCTTTTAAGTCAATTGAAAACAAGAAACGTTATTTTTGTATTTGATTTCTTTTCGGTATTAAACATTTTAAAACTGTCAACTTCTATCACTAAGAACTGATGCTCCTGGATGTTAGAACATAAATCATAATGTCTGTACACAGCTCACTCTCTTCCTGTGTGCATCGTTCTCTCGCCATCTGGCTCCGCCGAGACTGTAACCGTCAAGGTGTCAAAAGCACAAAGCCCCCCATTCTGAACGTTTGAAAGGAAACTTTCTCAAAATCGAGAGGTCATAAGTTCAGTATGCATCAAGTCTGGTTTCGGATGTCTGGTGAGACATTTCTGATGAATACTTACTTTGCATTAAACCAAACTGGAGCCAATTACACATTTATTTAGCAATGGTACATTTCATAGAGTTAGGTGAGGACTGTCACGGCCACTTAAATCTGTCAACAATGTCAACAGATGACACATTACTGTAATAGGTTAGTTAAAAGCAATAATATCCCGTTTAAATTAGGTTCAGCTCAACATTGTTGCTTTCAACTAACCTAATAGTTATGTGAAATGTGTTGATATAATACATTGAATTAAAATCAACGCTTCAGTTGCTTCTGTGTGGATCCCTCCACTGTCAGCCCTGCCATATCATGTCAATAATCTACCTATGTATTTCAAATGATGTGTAAACAAATCAGAACAGAACAGATACTGTTACTTCTTTAAGAATTGGAGGATGCAACCCTCTTTAATTTTCAAACATACTGTACATGCACACAGCACACTTTGGACTTCTGCATTTAACCGTTGGCAGCTATTGTACATTGCCGGGGAGAAATGGGGAGTGGGGGCCTTGCTCAAGGGCACCACGGCAGGGCCCAGGAGGTGAACCTCTCCAAGTAGCAGTCCACACTCCATATGTGGGTCTACTCCCAGTCCAAGCCCCTACTAACTGAGCCACTGTAACAGTAATATTACTGTTAACTATTTTCAGATGACAAAAACAACTAGTGTATTGCACAGCCAATGCATGCTTGGCAACAGTGGAGAGGGGCTTCACTTTTCAATGTTGCAAACATGACCTCAAGTCCTCAGAGACAGAATGACTAATTGGACAAGAAGACACTTTTTCAAAAACTTGGTCAAGTTTATAATCAGTGCTTGCGCATTTGTGGGTCATTTAGAATCAGTTGGCTAAATGGAAAGTATTTTTAGCTTTTTGACAACTAGTGTCTGCTAAGCTGGAACTATGTGTGCTATTCTATTTTCTTTTCAATGTTTACTTAAAATAAATGTGTCACATGTCCAAATTCCACCACTTTGAATTCACCCAACCAGTGTAAACACACACACTGTTCTCAGATCGTACATGTTCTCTTGTGTAAATACATCTTTTCACAAAGTGTGCTCTTTTATAACATTTCTTTGTGCACGCTATTTTTCAGAACTTTTTCCACAAATGATAGGAGGTGGAGACATGTTCCGAGGATCCCCAGTGCAGAGGACACTATTAACTACTGTTAGTATTTATGAGACTACCTAGTCTATCCGAGCACTTGATCTCACTGCTCTGATCCAGATGAGAGAAGAGAAGAGCTGGTCAAAATATTGTTAACTCGTTTATTTAGCTAAAATGTCATACCTATTTTGATCAAAAGTAAATATTCTCCAAAAATACATCAGAATTAGTTGAAGACCAAGTAAGAATGTGAAGGCCATAATAAAGACGCAAATAGAACAATCATCAGAAAGTGTCTATAGAAGGAAATAATAGGTTTACATAGCATTACTATTTCTTATATCACTATCATTGTGTAAATAACATTTACAAATGTAAATAGTGAATTTAAAGCATAAATGTGTGAAAAGAAAACACATCTTACCTCTTGTATTATCAGTACAAAACAGCGTACAGATGAACGTCCTCTGAGAAAGAAAGAAGGAAGGTGTGTGAGCTTCAGCGGCCATGCTGTGAATCAGATGGCGTGCGTTTATCAGTGGTGCTCCTCCTCTCTTCAGCAGCCTCCAGCCTCTTCTGAGTTCTACAGTTCTACCACAGGCTGCTGGGATCCTTCAGGATGACCTCAAACAACTTGGTCCATCCTTCACCTCCAGGTCTGCCAGGATCACACAAGTGAGAGAAGTGTATGCATTAGCGTGTTGCTTCCTGCTCTCTCATGTATCAGAGGGATGGGTCACCTGGGGGCTGATGGGTCTCCGGCGTCCATGGTAAACAATGAAGATCCTGTTTACACACAAATCCAGATGTTCCCTGTCTCCTTCTCTTCAGTTCCTGTCACCTCTTAGCTTTCAACTTTTGAACATATTTTGTATATTACATTACACGTTATTCAGCTGTTATCTAAGCGTGCCGACGGGAGCCATTTAGGGTTCAGTATCTTGCCCATGGACACTTCTACATGTTGACTCTAGGGGGGGGATCACATGTTTGGTAGTAGACAGATGGGACAAAGGGTGTGAAAAGTATTCACTCTGCTTGAAAACCAAAGTGAAATGTGCAAGATACAGTATCCAATGAAGCTCAGCGCAAGTTCTTACAGGAAGACTGTTTCCCACGCTCTCATTCACAAATTCTCTCTCACTCACTCGCCCTTTCTTTCAATAAGCAAGGGTGCATCATACCCCCAGCTAAACCAATCGGCCCCGTCTCCCCCACAAGCCAATCACAGGACATCCGGCAAATGTTTAAATCTGCTATTTTTCTCCCCTGCCAGCATCGTTCAGGAGAATCGATGCAACCCTCCTTCACCCAGTTCATCAGATCCAGGGCCAGGCCTAGCCCAGAAGAACCCACATCACTAAGGATTTTAATTTCCCTTCAGCACTTCACCACCACCAGTGTCTAGGGGGGGGGGGTTCTCTTTTCCTAGTCGGCTTCTCCTCCCCCTAAATCCACCACAGTATGATGGGGTCTAATCTCCAAAATGTATATTACCCCTTGTTCATACAGCAATACATATGTTATCAAACTAACAAACTAAGTCTCTTCTGACTGAAATGCAGTAGGGGAGAGTGGGGTGAGATGAGACCATTTGTACTTATGTTACTACAGAGACTTCACTTTGGAGAAAAAATGTCTAGCTTAGTCATTCATGCTAATCTTAAACTAAATGATTGACATGGCTTTACACCTTGCTAAATAACCAACATGTATGATACATATGTTCAGAGCTGGATACATTTGCATTGACATAACAGTAATTACATGTCACACGTTGAACGTTTACATGTACCACTTTACTATGTGCTTCTCTCCATCACAGCTAAATATAAATCATGGGTGCTTCCTGAATTGATGGTCACATGACAACAAATGAGCACAGTTCCCTAGAAAAGGGGGTGGGTCAACTTACCCACTGGCTCATCTTACCCCACTCTCCCCCAGTACACCCTGTACAAAGTGCAGTAAAACAAAAACATGTTTACTTTTCAATGACAGTCATTTTTATTCTTTCTACAAAGCAAAAGCCTGCTGTGACTGAATGCCATGCACAATACTATTCTATTTCTTTTTTACTCTTCTACTTCATTCTGTCAATGCCAACAAAACGAATAAGACTCATGGCCCCTAAAATGTATTTTTTATTTTGAAAGGTTGTTGAATGAAACAGAACGTGTGGCTCAGTCAGGGCTGTGCTGTTTGTCTCTGACCTTGGCGTGGCTTATCTGCTGTAGCCCATGCAATGATTGGGATTTATTTAACCCGTCTCCCTCTGCTTCAATTCAGTGTAGTTACTTGAGATTTAGTTTTTTAGGTACAGCTCATTAAACAAACACACAAATCAGTTTTGCTGGTATTGTGCGGATGAAGTCCCCAAAGTGTAATGACGGCTCTTTATTTCTGAAACATCTTAATTATACTTCAGATATTGTGTCTGATTATTATTTGTCTCTCTTATATCTATTATAAGCAGTAGTTGGTGTGTTTTTTGGATCAATGTATACTACCTGAAACAGATGTTCACATTAAAGAAACATGTTTAAAAAACAAAAAGAAAGCACACCCCAAGGTGCGCTACTTCCAGCTGAGCAAACAAGTACAGGTTCATAATCTGTAGAAAAAGATTCAGTCTGGTGAAAGAGATAACAACCCAAAGTATTTCACCAGGAAGGTACACTGTACACAGAGCACAGTTTGTCAGATAGACACACTGACAGAGAGAGGAAGGTAGACGGGCAGAAAAAAGACACAGAGACTACAAAGTCAATTCCCCCACACCAACGAAGTGCTCCGTTTAAAACACAGCAGACCAGTTCTGTCAGTTCTGGGACAAGTGGAAAACTCCAAAGCCACAACAATAGGCAAAACAAGTACGGGTCATAAGTAAATCAAGTTGATTCAAAAACAAAGTTAGACAATATAATCAGGAACACCAGAATCCTCTGTTTAAACTAACCAATTACACAACAGAGGTAAGAAACACACTGAAACATTTTAATTAAAAAAAAAGCTTGTGACTAAGATTGCATCATAAAGGAAATGCTGCCTTTTTTCAAAGAGCTCTTCCTAAACTGTTCAACGTGGTGCTGCTGGCTGCTCTCCTGGTGGCTGGATACAGTAGTTGTTCACCTTAAATTATAACATGGAAATAAATCACACCCTTATAACCCCGGCGGTCAACAGTAACCTTGATCCTTGTTCCAGATGTCAGGATACTAGCCTTTATTGAACAAAAAGACACATTTACATCGTATATACACCTCACACACATTCATTAACATGCATTTCCATCAAAAAGGGAGAGAAAATATTAGCTTGTCTTTTTAATACAAAATAATAATATTTGGCATGAGGGATTTTTTCATTCAAAGTGAATGAAAATGTTTCGTACTCGAACAACAAAGGGTTCCTCTTCAAATGAAACAATTGAAAGAACAGAACCCTTTAAGTGTGACTGACCTCTGTGCTGATGGAGGCTGCTGGAAACCCCAAATCTCATGTGTGTGTGGAGAAGACAAGTCCCAGGTCTAGTTTGCATAGTTTCTCTACTTTCTCTTACTGTATCTATTATCAAAATGATTAACCCTCCTGATTATAAATTACACCTCTTTTATCCATGCAACAGATGTAATCGATGTATCTGTTTACATAAGCTTTGTGAAATTTGTTGACATAATACATTTCATTAAAGTCAACATCTCAGCGTTTCGTTTTTGACACCATCTAGTTTGACCCCATCTAGTTTGCAAAAGTGACAAACTGGAGCGGGAGCAAAGGGAAAATGCCCCTTCCCCTAAATGTAAGGCAGACACTTGAGTCCAGTGTCTCCCGTCGGTTCCCAGGCCTGACCACGGATCAATGGCATAGAATTAGAAACCGGGTGAACGAGAGACTGAGGAGCCCAAGAAAGACCGATCCAGAAACACCTCGCCCTGGTTTCTGCCGCATATAGGCATATAGATAGCCTATAGGCCGCAGATAGGCCTAGACTGTATATACTTTGCAAGTAGCCTATTATTATAAGTTTATATCTGTGACATGTTACACTCGTAAAAAATAAATGGTATACATATACAATTGTTTCCTCTTTTTATTTCTTCAGTATTGTTAGAAATTAAAATCAATGTTTTATACTGAGAAAACAGAAGTTCTCGTGCTACTGATTTTAATGCAATTATTGTATCAGCTAAATTGATTAAATATGTGCATATTTGAACACATTTCAGGAATCGAAATCTCAACTTTGGATAAAGCCAGGTTTATTCTTCTAATGCATTATTTTAGATATTTAAGGTGAAGGGCAAATTATATTAAATAATTGGGGGTATCTGGGGCGTAATTGGGGGGCTCTGTTAAAATGGTATGACAAAGTCAGGGATAATGTTAGGGATACATGTCTGAGTTTAAAAGATGGCAATTAATTTAAGCCCAAATATTCATAGTAATTTAATAAATCCTTCCAACACACGTTGTACAAAATAGCCTAAATTAAGAAATCATTCCAATAGGTCAGTAAAAAAAAAAAATAAAAAAAAATGTAAAAGGGGAGTGATTAGTCGAATATGCATAAATCTGTTAGAACGCCTCCATTTCCGCATTCCAGCTGTCCACATTCCTGGATTCACGTCTTTCTCACGCTGTAGTACATATGCCGGGCCTGTAACTGGCGCTGTAACTTCCTCCACAAAAGCAGCGAAGAAGCATAGTTGTCATGGTTGCCCTTCTGTTTATTCTCCACGTTGGGGGCAGAGGGAACCGGGCAGAGTTTTTCGCCAGTCAAAGTGTATTAAAGTTGAAATCTTCCGGACAAAATTATAAAAGTGCTGGTCAAAGGTCTTCTTTGTTATTTATTGAGCTTTAAAACAAATGAATAACGACTATAGGCCTTTAATATATAAAATACACGGAGCCTTCCTCCCTCTCTTCGGGTAGCGTCAGTGTCTGTCTCATGCAGCAGCTGACCCAGTAATGAGTGACCCGGCCGACAGTACAAATAAACATATTTATAACTAGTTTAGGTAGTGAATATGAGGAGAAGAGGCGTGTGGATATAAGCAATTAATGTAACATGTCGAAATCTGTTTTACGCGATGTCACAACGGACTATTTTTCTTAGCGGATGCATGTCAATTTATATCAATATACAACTATTTTTTTATTCAATAAAAACATTTTCTAAATCCATAAAAGCATTTAAATTAATATTGGGAGTCATGTCGTTACTTTGTTGAGAATTTGGCCATGTAATAAACGGGATAATTTGCAGCGACTTGTTCCTTATGGGGAACACCCTTCATGCTGAGCAAGATCCCTCCGCTACACCGTCGAGGCTCCAAAAATATACATATTTGTAGTGAATTACTGACGTTCATATTGAGTTTAAGATGATGATTAATTTAGGATTAAAAATCGAGAGCCGGGCTGCATTTCCTCCCGTTCGTTTTTTCCGACTACAGTACATTAAGTTCCGCTGACCGCTGTACATCCAGCGTACTGTACAGTATCAGACTTTATTTCACATGAGCACCAGTGTGGAACCCCACTGCACCCCCTGGTGGATCAACGATCCATTGCAGCTTGCTTCATTATAATTACATTTATTTAAAACGGGGGCGGTCTCAAGTCAAGCTGGAGGCTTTCCCTTGAGCGAGGGCAGACCACTTACCAATCACTGCCCTCGCGTTTCAAACTGTCCGAAAATAAGTGCTCCATCTGTACACTTTACTCTCTGCTTTGTTGCACTTGCTAGTGGAGGATAACATTACATTCAACTCAAAGGTATAGATGTTGTTTTATGTAGACTGTAGATTAGTACAAAGTGCGGTCCCACAACAAGAAAAACTATTTAACAAAACAATTAAGTTTTCAGACATAGATATTTACTAAGAATATGTTATATCTCTCACAGGCTCCGCCCTCTACTGGACTCTATGGGTACTACCTTATCCTGCGAGCATTCTCCCACTGAAACTCTTCTAGACGTGGCCGGCCCAGGGCGGGCCTACCTGAATGCGCGCGCATCACACCCTATAAAAGGAGGCCTCGCCTCCTGACTGTCATCCCTTTCTCTTCAGCCAGCGGAAGTGATCCCACGAGAGACCGGAAGACGTTTTGAAGAAGATAGAGTAAACTTACCTCCGGGGAGTCGCCACTGCTAGAGACCCGGGCCTGTCCTTCGTGCCCTAGCTGAAATAGCGGGCGCCGATCCCCACCACCTTGCTTCGAGTGTTGGAGGACCAGGATATGGCCCGGCGGTGCCGCAGGGCTGGTTTCTCTCTGGATGATGATCATGGCGGCGGGTGTGTGGGCTACGCACTCAGTGCTAGAGAGGCCCCCGCCTCACCAGGTCAGAGCGATTATTGGGCCGCAAGGCCGAATAAGTAGCTTGGTCCACGAGCCTTGCCCCAGGCCCGGTTCCCCCGGGGACCGGTGCTCGGTGGTTTCACATGATATAGGGTTGACCCTACTTCATGACAGGCCGCCGCCGCTGCCCGCCGTGTGATGTCCCTGGATATCACGCCGCGTGGCGCTTTTCAAAAAGGACCGTGTTGGTCTCCTGGGAGCCCCCGTGTTGTCGGAAGGGCTCTTTGGAGCGATCTCCTTGCTCGCAGGATAAGGAGCAATCGCAGCGAATGGCTGCTTTTTGCCCATCCCCAGAGGAGGAAACACTGTCCTACACTCCCCGCCCCTGCTGTAAATCCCAGTAAAGGGAGCCAGCAGGAGGTCGTGTGAGTGGAATAAATCGAGTGCTGTTAAGCACTGTGCGGGTTCAAGAGACGCTATTGCCGGTGTACTGTTGTTGCATTTCGCCGTTGAATGGGAAATGCAGCATTAATACGTGGGCGCGCGGCCCTCGTGAGAGTGGCCGCGGGGCGTTCAGGGACCTCCGCAGGAGAACGGTGGTTTACGGCTGTAAACTAGAGTGGTGTGTGTGGGAAAAATGCATTCGGTAAAAACGATTGTTTTTTTCCAGAGTAAAGAGTTATATCTTTCCACAATTCCACTTTTCCCCATAATGTTCGTTTCAAAGAGACGGCATTGTGACGGCGCGCGCGGCCCTTCCCCCGAGGACGAGCCGCGCGGTGCGTTCAGGGTCCTCAATAAATAATCGGCC
>CALSBZ010042314.1:24437-36011 GCA_943591055.1 Gobionotothen gibberifrons | reverse complement strand
GTGTGTGTGTGTGTGTGTGTGTGTGTGTGTGTGTATGTGTGTGTGTGTGAGACTGAGAGAGAAAGGGAGACGGGGACTAGCGAGTGATAGAGAAACAAAAGACAATTATTTAGCTACTTCACAAAAAAGTATTCTACCAGTTAGTACATGGCGTTTCCCCACTTCTATTGAATCTATAGTTTCAATTTGTTGAGCTTTAAAGAAAATTAAACCATGTCTTTGTATTAAAACAATGTCCAGGTTTCTCAGGATAGTCCACAGATCTGACCGTTGATGGTTACCGATGAAAGACATTCACATCTGTGGATCATCAGTAGTGCTTTGAGTAGAATTCAGAGCATATCTAAGACTGAGGGATTGCCTCCTCACAGTTCTCACCGTGGAGGTATAGCTGACCTGGTGGCTAGCAGCTAGCGTTGCTAACAGTGACAAAGAAATGCGACGCAGACAGAAGAGTGTACATCTTTAACCTCAGAAGGGCTTTAAGGGGTGGCCGCTACATTTTGGGGACAATACCATCAGTCGGGAAAACGTTTTCATCAGTAACTGCAGTAATTACATTACATTGCATTTAGCTGACGCTTTTATCCAAAGCGACTTACAATTTCTTTTCATACCCTTGTTTCTCATATAAGAGAAGAAAAACTATTCTAAATTCACTTGTACACTTGAGGGGTCAGACTTGATAGATTGCGTGGGGAGGAGATCTTTCTTTAGGGTTATCAAGAATAACTTTTATCCAATGACCTTTTCCCTCTCTGTCTGTGTCTGTGTATTCTCTTGTTTCAGATTAACCCAGCCAAATCTCTTTTTCTTGTTTTTTCTTATCTATATCTACGCCGGGTTCCGGAGTCGAGGCTGATCGTCTTGCAGTAGTCCTGTGTCCCTGATCCTCTATCCTGAGCTCTGGATTAAGTCGTGGACTTTCGGGTTGTGGCTGAACCTGAATCCTTGTACGATGTGAGGGTCTAAGGATAGAGGGTGTAGTTTTTCTCATATTGATACTCTGAACAATCTGTGCTGTTGTATTTGCTGCAAAGTGTCCCTACTGTAGGCTATTTTTATTATATGTACAGCACTTTGGCTCGACCAAAAATCGCTTATAAATGTGCTCTATAAATAAAACTTGATTTGATTTGATTTGATTTGACAATAAGTGCATTCGACCAAGAAGATACAAACTTGAAGAAAACAGAATCATATAAATACATCAGGTTTCAAAGAGCTACAACATTTAAAGTGCTACTCAACTGGCTTTCGATAAGCCAGTCCTTTATTAGTATATAAGTGCTTTGTTAGTAGTTCTATCGCTCGAAGTGGAGTCGAAAGATACCTCATTCACACCAACGGTGTTTCAGGGCCGGTTCGGAGCTGGAGCTTGAAAAGTACCGGGTTTTCCTGTTCACACCGCAGCGTAGCAGCCTCTTAGCTCCGGAATCCGGTTCGTTTCAAGCACCAAAAAATGGTCCGTCTAGAGCAAAAGCACCGCTTACGTCGAGGCGGGGGCAGGGGCGGGATCAACTCCTGAACAACAACACAAAGCCCGCGTTTTATCCAGTTTGTACCCAACGATGGAGAAACTTAACAAGCAGCAGTGGTCCACTGAAGAGACCAGCTACCTGCTGGGAATCTGGTCTTCTGAAGAGGTACAGAGGAAGCTGGAGCACAATCGGCCATTGTTGTTGTTGTCGGTGTGAGCTGTGAGGGGTTTCCACATGGTTTGGCTTTATGAAGCAGGCACGCAAACGGTTACGTCATGACGCAAACGATGACGCGATGACGCAGCACCAGTCGGACTCTGGGCGGTGTGAAAAGAGCCGGAGCTAAACCGAAGAACCGGTTCTGAACCTGAAAAGCTCTAGCACGGAGCTTGAACCGGAGTTGCGTTGGTGTGAATGAGGAGAGAGATGAGTTTTCAGTCTGCGCTGTGTAGGCTATCTGCTGTCCTGATTTCAATGGGGAGCTCATTCCACCATTTAATGAAATAGGTTAGCTTAATAAATAAACCATTGCTGATTGCCAGTAATTAGTTAGTCCCGTAATTAGTTGCCTCATTGGCGGCTAAATATATATAACGGAAACCAACACAAACACACATGTAGCTTCATTAATACTTTTCTAATGAGGCATATAGGAACATGAATAAACAGAGAGCGTTTGAGTGTGTCTTTTCAGTTTGCAGTGTGTGACTGGCTGCTGTGTGTAGCTCTGATTCACGCTCCAGTTATTTATGTTTGAGGTGTGAGTTTCCAGGAACTCTGCATTGATGGAGGACACACACCTCTCTCTCCCGTAGATACAGGAAGATAAAACATCAGAGTCCGACAGAGACCTCGACCTGCACTTTCTCACACGTCCACAGGCAGACACAAGTCGACAGTCTGTTTAAACGTTTCCTGTACATGTCCTACATTCAGAGTGAAGCAGTAGGAGGCAAAACGGGAAAGGCTTGACTATCAAAAATGTACAGATATGTTTATTTAACATCACATCGAATAAACTGTTCACTTTATACATTACTTTATACATATTGAACTGCTTAACCCAACGAAGCATTGAAAGTGTTGACCTTCAAATTCTATGACATGTAAAATAAATTGTGCATCAAGAAGAGCAGTACTACAAGTCATGCACGCACATATATAAAAACCAGCCCACTCTCTTCAGTCTGCGTATAAATGACACGACTTTGCAAAGTCATGCAATAGATACGCAGAAGTCCGTTTTTGCGTGCATATGATACGCCCACGTTACGTTTGTTATGAACGTATGTCAAATACGTTTTTTTCTACAATTTTCTTCCACGTTACGTTTGTTGTGAACGTATCTTAAATGCGTTTATTTTTTACATATCTTTGCCATTTATTTAACCCTAACCCTAACCATAACCCAATAAGCTGCTGTGTCGTTTATTGCAATACTACTACTTCCTAAACCCTAGCAAACCACAGGAGATTTTAAAAGTATATATTTCCCAGAACAACAAGTAGTAATCAGGTACATTTAATATATATATATATATATATATTATATTATTATCGGTTATCGGTATCGGTCTTGAGAAGCAGGAAGTTATCGGTATCGGTATCGGTTTCAAAAAACCAATATCGTGCATCCCTAGTAATAATTGTAGTAAACTTTTGACTTATTTAAAACTGCAGGAAATGTCTTCTTGGTATAAGAATAATTTATTTTTATAATAAATAAATATATCATTGCAAAGGTCCAGGAGACAATCAAATGTAACCCTATGGTAGTCAACTATATACTGTATAACTGGTTAAGAGTGTGGTCTCTGAGCAGGAGACATAATATCTGAGTGAAAAAAGGTTAAACGAGTCTGGGTTTTATTCCAAAACTCCCATACAATGAAATATTTATGATTTTTCATTAGTTTAACAAAAAGGATTGCTCAGTAATTGACAAGAAACGTTGGCTGTAAGTCCATTCTTTCCTCGAATACCAGTGCATTCACTTCACAGATTCTCTCACACTCCCTTTCTCACACACTTTCCCCTTTTTCTCGGCTCAAATAACCATGCTCACCGTGGCCCAAAGGGGCATCCATTTTTCAGTGTTGCCATGACAATCCAACGAGGAGGGGGTGTTTGGTTTGACTGCAGTCACCTTGATAAACGACCCTCTTATTGCTGCCCGTCTCCCAGGGAATACTGTACACACACTCCGTTTCTCCCTCTCTCTCTCACACACACCACTTGCTCTCCTTCCCCCAGTGGCTAGCTGTCCAGCTGACACACACACTCAGATCACTTTACATGCTAATTGGGAGACAAGCCCTCTAACAAATAGCTATTTAATGAGTTACTGCAGGGCAGAGGCTGTCTGAGTCTGCAGGATGGTAGACCGTCTGAGCAGAGGTCACACTGGCTGTGTTTACATGCACGGAGTAACCCGTCATTGGTCATTTGCTCATGTTGGTCTTTTAAAAAGGGTCAGTTCACACACACATCGCAAAAAAACCATGGGAAGGTTTTTGAGATAACTGTCTCTGAATTGTCTGTTGCCATCCCAATACCATGGGGTTACAATGGAATTCCAATGCTGCAGGAATAAGTCTTAAAACCCGGAGATGATTTAGTGTTTTGTCACTTCTGCTCCCTTTGTCTTGAAGTATTGTTGGTTAGTTGGTTGAAATAAGGTCTGTGGTTAACGCAAGCTGAAGAGATGTTAACGTTTTGTTCTACAACATATAATACTTCATTAAATATCCCGCTGGTGGTTGCTAACAAGTGTCTAAATGTCAATACCAAATGTCACCAAGATGAACATGAGTCCGTCTTTAGCTCAGCTGTGGTGACTTTGAAGTCATGTGATCGTGATGTAGGTCGTTCATAGTGTTTATAACGCCACCTTCTGATGACTGCATTTACATTTGAAAAAGTGGTTTTCACATGTGGAGATTATCCTGCTTAACAGATGTGGAACGCAGCGTCCACACGGCGGCGTGCGTTGAAGCTTGCCGGTGAGCTTGTCTGAAACTCGACCAACAACCTATCACACTAATCTCCCGCCCCGGACACACAAGCACGCGGTTTGATTGGCTAGAGCTTGTACCGGCATATGATTTGATTGGCTGACGCTTCCGCCGAAGCTTCAAAAGTTGAACATTGCTCAACTTTTGAAGCGAGCAACGCGAAGCAACGCTCCCAGTTCGGCAAAGCGTGACGTCACTCCGTTCAAAGTGAATGGGCAGAAGCGTTGAAGCTTCAACGCACGCCGCCGTGTGGACGGGCCGTAAGTATCATGAAAGTGTGTTTTCCAAAGAGCTTATTTTCTGTAATATTCAATGGAACGGAAGATTCCCATTGGATTTATGAGGCAGCCATCACTGCACTGTCAAAGCACTGAAAAACCTTCCAGAAACAATGGGTCTGTTTCATTTAGACAGTTCACAGATCTCACTACGAGTTTACTTTGGAAGTACTTTCTGCCATAGTCCTTTTGACAAATGTAGAACATGTGTTTGGTAGATTATTAAAGAGGACTAGAGACATGGTTTCCGGAGGACCAGCTTCTGATCCGTGGGAAGTGAATGGTCTCCGAACCTTATATATATATCTGAATGTCTAGACCGAAGATGCTTGAAAATATATTTTCGGTGTTCTTCAATGTAGTCACTACTCCAGTTTATCCGACAGCAATGCCTCAAATTCCTGCCATAGTTATTGACAGCGTTTCCGCCAGGAGGGCGTCTTGCCGTCATTTGACGCTCTTATTCAGCTCGGAACGCCCTGAGCTCGATCCGAGGGCGTCCAAACAAATAAATAATTTGAGAGAAGATCGAGAGTTGTTATCGCTTGAAATGACGGAAAGGAAAAAGGAAAAGGGCATCCGTCTGTTGGAGGGGCAAAGGAGTCAGGTGGGATTATTTTCGCCGCCAGCAAAGCGCGTTACTGTGACGAAAAGAAACAAAACATCTTCCAAGGACCATGCCAGGAGGGGTGTCCCTGTCGGCAGGGAGACGTAAAGAGATAGTATAAGGCAGGGGTTCCCAAACGTTGCCATGCCAAGGACCCCCATATAGCATTATCCTCTGGCGGGGACCCCCCTGTTGCAATTGTTTTTTAAATGATGAGTACATTATGATGAAAATATGACAAATTAGTCATACAGCTTAATACATGTTCTTAATATATATTTGTATTAATAATTAATAATCAGTTATTCTTCTAAACGTGTTTTGTATTTATCTTTTGTTTGTCATTCATTACATTCATTGTGTCTTCTGTTATAAACATTCTTAACACAATATTAAACATATATCAAGAGTAAACATATTTTTAAAGTGATTTCTGTCTTTATAATATTATATAATTGAACAGTAATATGAACAATTAACATATATTTTTAGCATTTTTGAAAGCTACTTATGCCTTAATAATATTATATATAATATTCAACAGTAATTCTAACAATAAACATATTTATATTCATATATATAAACATCAATATTTGCTACATCCGTGCTCTCATCCAGCTGCAGAGCGAAATATTCACTAGCTCTCACTTGCTCCAAAAGCTGAGCAGATACTCAGTTTCACTCTCAGTAGCGGCAGCTCGATTCTGATTGGCTTGAAGGGCGGTCGTGTGATTTAAAAATAAAAATATATATTAATTAAAAAAAACTATTAAAATATTGGCATCAAAGGACACATATATTGATAGATATAGAGTTATTAATAACATCTAAAAAAAAAAAATGTAACTTCAAAAAAAGAAAAAAATTCTCCTTTCCCTCGAACTTTGCGTGACCCCCCTGGCGCCCCCTGGCGGCCCCCCCACTTGGAAAAACACTGGTATAAGGGACGGCGCAATTCAAAATGCTGTGTGTGTGCATATGTAAAGAGATAGTAGCCTATCTATAAGGGACGGCGCAATTCAAAATTCAAGTCACGTGACACGACGTGACGTGTCCCCCCCCGCGCGCTCTCGGGGTGGACGCCCTCTCAGCCCTGGTCTGGCGGAAACACTGGTTATTGACATACAAAACTTCACACTGCAGCACAGGCCAATCATTGCTTGGGACTTCCGTGATCACGAATGTCAACAAAAATGGTGCCAAATGCTAACAGTTGTCAACTAGGAAGGAGAAAGCAAAAATTCTGGTGAGCAAGTCTTTCCATTTGGGACTCAAAGTTCGTCCTGAACTCGCAAGCAATTTCTTTTTTTTTTTAAATAGAGTATCATGCCAGATGCTAATTTCTGCCCGATTGGAGTCTGATTCCACACTTGTTGGGTCACCAGTGCTGTGCTGGTATGGATCCTGACATAAAATATCAAATGTTATGATTTAGCTTTGATGTTATTAACGGAAATGTCCCCTTTCTGCTCTGCTAAATGAAACTGTAGCTACATGTATGCCAATTAGACGTATGTCAAGCAGGTGAAACTAGAAATGCAACGGTATTTTCTTCAGTTTTTCAATTCGCTTAGTTTTCTTTTGGCTGTTCGGAAAGAAAACCTTTAGCGTAGGAACTGGTACCATCTCAGCGATATAAAAACAGACAAACGAGCGGGTGGGTTTGCAGGCTCAGAGTTTTTTCCAGGCCATTTCTCTTTGACCAGGGGGCCTGAGCCCTCTTCCCTGGTCATAAAGCCTCAGAGGGGAACACATCCTCCACGCTACAGTAACCCAGAGAGGAGGAAGGATAATGTATCTCTGCCGGCACCCCCTGACAATCATCAATTATTCACACACAGGCACTCGAGAAGCTGAAGTAAACACACACACACACACTCACAACATACAAACACATACATGCACCGACAGCCCCCATGCAGTACATTTATAGAGCGACAGAAACAGATTAAGTGTTTACTTTTTTATATAGAAGTCAACTCTGCAATAGTCATTAGGTTTTTTTTTATAGGTTACAAGAGCGCAGTTGTTGAAGTGAAATCTCCGATACAGATTGTTAAGATATTGGTGACGTGCCTTACAGTTCTTCTTATTTGACGGACCGTAGCTTCTCAGTGCAGTTAGGTGCCTTCTCCTCTGCCACAGCCCCTCTTACTTGTGGGGTTCCCCAAGGCTCCATTCTGGGCCCCATCCTTTTTCTACTGTACATACTGCCCCTAGGTTCAATTCTCACAAAACACAATATCCCCTTCCATTGTTACGCTGATGATGTACAGATTTACCTGCCTCTCAATCAAAATGCCAACTCACTACAGCAATTGAAGGACTGCCTAACAGAGATTAAATCCTGGCTAAAGCCAAAACTTCCTCACCCTTAATGAGAGCAAGACCGAGGTTATCTTTTTTGGACCCCAACCAACAGTCTCCCCGGTTGACATTCAGGTCAGCACTGTAGTCAAGACCTGCTTTTTCAAAATACGACTATTGGCTAAGACCAAGTCGTTTTTATCTATTAAAGACCTAGAAAGGGTTATTAACGCCTTTGTTACCTCGCGACTGGATTACTGCAATGCTCTGTATGTGGGTATGGACCAGGCCTCAATTAGACGCCTCCAGCTAGTTCAGAATGCAGCTGCTCGTCTTCTCACTGGCCATAAAAAGCGTGACCATATCACCCCAATTCTGGCTTCATTGCACTGGCTTCCAGTTCGGTTCAGAATAGATTTTAAACTCCTTTTATTCGTTTTCAAAGCCCTAAACGGGCTGGCTCCTGCCTATATAGCCGAACTTCTCCATCGCTACACCCCAGGCAGAGCCTTAAGGTCGGCTGACCAGCTGTTGTTGATAGTGCCTAAGACTAGGCTAAAAACCCGAGGCCATAGAGCTTTTGCAGCGGCCGGCCCTAGGCTCTGGAATACTTTGCCCCTCCATGTGAGGTCTGCCCAGACCCTGGGGGTTTTTAAATCAACACTTAAAACTAATTTTTTCTCTCTGGCTTTTGTTTAATATTATTCGAATATAGGAATAGTAGATATGATTACTTAAAATATAGTACCTTATATTTCACCATGTAAATTACTTCTTTATCCATTTTTGGATCTCTGCAGGGTTTATTTTGAACCCAAATCCCCCCCTTGGGGCTTGTCCCTCCCCGTCTCCCTCTGCCGATCTAAGGTCTGGCAGAGGGGGATGGGGTACAGAGTCGCTTAGACAGGCGGGGGAGTGCATTCTGACGAAGAGATAGGTTGTTGTGCTCCCTATCTCTGTTTCTTATCCTACATTTTCACCCTGAACTAGAGGGAAAGCGTTCTTGGACGCCTTTTCAGCTCTGTTTCCTACTATATTCTTCCTACCCCGTTTACTTTGAACTATTCTAGGAGAGTGTGTTTACGTTGACTCGTTGGGCCTTTCCTCCTGTCCTTTTTGTTCCCCAGTACTTTTCTTTAAGTAGTGCCTTTTCATTACAGTTTCTGGCTTTTTATTTCTTCACGTCTGACTCGTTTTAACATTTACGGGGAGTGCATGTACGTAGCTACGTTGTGCCTCCCTTCCTCTGTTTCTGGCTTTTCTTTTCATACCCTTGTTTCTCATATAAGAGAAGAAAAACTTTTCTAATTTCACTTGTACACTTGAGGGGTCAGACTTGATAGATTGCGTGGGGAGGTTTTCAGGAGATCTTTCTTGAGGGTTATCAAGAATAACTTTTATCCAATGACCTTTTCCCTCTCTGTCTGTGTCTGTGTATTCTCTTGTTTCAGATTAATCCAGCCAAATCTCTTTTTCTTGTTTTTTCTTATCTATATCTACGCCGGGTTCCGGAGTCGAGGCTGATCGTCTTGCAGTAGTCCTGTGCCCTTGATCCTCTATCCTGAGCTCTGGACTAAGTCGTGAACCTCGGGTTGTGGCTGAACCTATCGCTGCGGTCCTGCCTGGGTCGTGTCGTGCTGCTTCCCTGATGGCTTCCACAGGATTGTGGCTGACATCCTCGTGGATTCATCTTCTTATTACAGACACACGCATTTCCTAACATTCGGTCTATAGGCTGTAAAATGTATTATCTCTTCGATTTACACACCGCATTTCTTGCACGTCTGTCCGTCCTGGGAGAGGGATCCCTCCTCTGTTGCTCTCCCTGAGGTTTCTCCCATTTTTTATCCCCTTTAAAACTGTGGGTTTTACGCGGAAGTTTTTCCTTGTACGATGTGAGGGTCTAAGGACAGAGGGTGTAGTTTTTATCATATTGATACTCCGAACAATCTGTGCTGTTGTATTTGATGTAAAGTGTCCCTACTGTAGGCTATTTTTATTCTGTACAGCACTTTGGCTCGACCAAAAATCGCTTATAAATGTGCTATATAAATAAAACTTGATTTGATTTGATTTGGAATTATTTTTGGTTACATTTGGTCTGCTTTCTGTCCCAAAAGGAAAAAGAAATGTTTTTTATTTTCAATATCTGGAACAAGATAGCAAAGTAGGTCTGCTGCGACTCCAATCAAAGCAACTGCACTCCGCTTAAGGTGTTTTTTTGGGAAGATGTTTCTCTTTCTTCACTTGCCTTTTATTAAATAAAATAACTATTCATATCTTACGCTGCCCTGTAACATATATTATTGTTCTTTAAAACTGTCTTATCCTTTTTAAGCTAGGCTTTTTCTGACTTTTTTCAACGTATTCAGATCTGATTATATCATCGGTTTCTGCTGCAGAATATATCGTAAAGCTCTTTGAACTGCCTTATTGTTGAAACAAGCTTTATTAGTGGACTTGCCTTGCCTTGCCTTTGCTTGGACATATTTGTGAAAAAGGGCTAATGTCTAACCCCCGATCTGCACCAACACTTAGCTCTTACATCAAGTGAATGGCTCTTCAAAACAGGCAGAGACACCAATCAAAGAACCAACAGTATTAGCAGCATTTCACCAGCACTTCTTCTCTCTGGCCTTCTAGTCAGAGCGGAGCACCACTCCTGACATTTCCCTGTGTGTTATTTTGTATTTGTGCTGTTGTTTTTATTGTAAAGCATTTTTTATTGTATGTACAGCACTTTGGGCTCGACCAAAAATCGTTTTAAAATGTGCTCTATAAATAAAACTTGATTTGATTTGATTTGATTTGATTTCAGAATAATGTGCAGCATTGTAACATCGAGGAAATATATGTAACTTTCAACGTTTATAAACCGGAAAAATGCATTTGTTTCGTGCTGCTTCTCTGGCAGGCTGTTTTGGAACCCTCCTACTGAGACAGAGCAGCTGGTGTATCTGCTAATATGATCCAAGAGCTAGTTTCAGTGTGAGAGTCCATAATGATTCCTGGACGTTTCATCCAAAGGAAATCGGTAGGGCAGCAGTGACAGGCGTTCAAAGTTATAAATAGGGATCTAGTGAATATAGCAACACGTCTCATTCTCACCGTCGACAGTGCCTCAGACTGGTTATCTAGTTCAGAATGTTGACTTTTATCATTGTTTTTAGGTATTTAGAAGGCAATGATTAACCTGAGATGCAAACAGATATGATTGTGACATCCCAAATGTCTGTCTGGACTGTAAAGGGTTGCCGTAATGGGAAAGTATAGAATGGAGAGAAGACAGAAAAGTGATGCCATCAGATGTTAAAATGTAATGTAACTCAACCAACTGATTTGTGTCAGTGATGCTAGGTTCCTCCATTCGACAGACAGTCTCAACCATATGAACAGCTGGAAATATGTAGTTGTATTGTAGGGTATCTTAGGCTTTTCCTCATGAAACTGACTTTTCTAACATGAAGCAACTTCTATTTTATTTATTATTATTTTATTTTATTTATTTTTGTTGTTGTTTTATGTTTATTTCCATGGCTCTGTTGTTTAAGTTATATTGATAAGCATTTTGTTTTGGTTTCGCCAGTGGGCATGTGCGGGTGGAGGGAGGGAGGGGGGAGTGTAGTGAGTGTACTGTGATATTACAATATAAATGAAATGGCATCGATTACTGTACACTATAATGGGAAAAAAAGAAGAAAGCAACTTCAGGGAAAAACATCCACAAAAACGTTTGCAGTTATTCTATATAAGCTGAAAGTAGATTCATAGGTTTGACCAGTATGTGTGTGTGCGTGTGTGTGTGTGTGTGTGTGTGTGTGTGTGTGTGTGTGTGTGTGTGTGTGTGTGTGTGTGTGTGTGTGTGTGTGTGTGTGTGTGTGTGTGTG
>CALSBZ010042314.1:0-18793 GCA_943591055.1 Gobionotothen gibberifrons | reverse complement strand
GGGGGGGGGGCTTTTACTCCAGACGCGTCTGAATTGATTTCTGAAACGACAGAGCAGATGCTTTTGTCTCTAACGCGTCAATTCACAAAACCTTCGGATCAGGTCCCTGCTTTTTATATCATTTGGCAAAAAGAAAACCTTTTGATCCAACGAACAAACAAAAGGAGAACTTTTCTGTTAGCAATGCAGATAACTGAATTATTTGATTGATTTGATCAAATTAAACTTTCAGATCTAAATGGGTACAAGCACCCAGATGATTTAATTTTTCTAAAGAAGCGATTGGAGCATGGAAAAACAATATTTACACCTGCACTGTTTTGAATGCAGGTTAGGAGAGGAGACATATATTATTACTCAAGATACTGCTTATGTTCTAGCATGGCAACTAGATTTAAGAAATGTCTAATGCCAAGAGAAGTAGTCGATTCATCAACTTGATATTCACACATTCAAGTGTATATCTGTTTAAGAAAACAAGCCAACTATGACTTCGTTCAGATTCCATGATGAGAGGATTTATTGCTTTTGTCTCCGTTACACAATAGAACATTTCGTTTTTGAGTATTGGTTGGAAAGAAAGCAATTTGAAGAGGTCACCATGGATTGTGGTACATTCTGACTATATCGTAGACGATTTTCTGACATTTAATACAACAAAAAGCAATGAACAGATTAGATCATTAAGAAAGCCCTTAACATTTACTCTGCACTTCTAATCCTTAACATATACAGTATGATGTGGTCATTTCTGTTCAATCAGACTTAAGTGTAAACCTCAAAGACATAACTAACCAACAGAGAATATTGTATAAAGTGGATATCACATATGTATGTAGTACCTCATATACCAAAGCAAATGCCTCGTATGTGTAAACGTATACTTGACAATAAAAACAGATTCTGACATCAATATTCACGAGGAAGTAAAATGTTCTTTAACTGTGTACCTTTCTCCAAATCTTTGCATATGTTCATCCAATACATTTTCCTTTGGGCTCGTCATTAGATCAAAGTACACAAAGTACACTGATCATTTAGTAACAGTAGTTTCTTTGGTCATGTAGATGTTTTACAAAGCAATGCATTGACCTGAATAAAGCATTCAAACTGTTTTAGTGGAGACCCAATACCCAGACCTCATTAAGGTACCTGTCAAATCTAAATTCCTTTCCGAGCATACCGATTTAATAAGATATAGACCGTGTAACTCATCGTACTTAACCCTTCCTCAACTGATCTTATCGTGTTCTGTTCTCTAGAGATGTTTATTCTTTTAATAAATCACAAGCTGAAGTAGGTTGGGAGGACGCTTAAGGCTGCTATCTAACCCTGAGACTCACTCTGCCTGCACTGCTGACTCCCTACCAGCTGGGACACTTCACTGCCTGACCTCTGAGCTTCCTGCAGGAGAAAGAAAGAGTTTCTCAAATGGGAACGACAAACATTTGATATCACAATATTTAAGATTGCGATAAGTGGCTGTTAAGATGTTCAACAGAGTAAATGACCATTAAAACTCAATCAAAATAGCAAAACAAGCAAAGTATATTGTGTACCTTTGGAAATGGCTTTAAAGTCATGATAAATAACGGAATATATTTGTGTTAATGCAACGTGAAATCCATCTTATTGACTGTTTAAATTAATAAAACTGACTCAAAACCTCAAAAAGCAAAGCTATAGTTGCACATGTACTTGTGAGGGCTTTTATGACACAATAAATTACTACATTAGCATAGATCAAACTGATTTAAAAACATTTTTGCAATATTTTTCCTTCGACTTTCTCCTCCATGTTATCTGACAGCACCCTCTAGTGGGCACACGACACATTACAGTAATTTATATGACTACTTCTGGGCACTTATTTCCTCATACCAACTTTATAATGCATTATAAAAATTAAGAAATAACATTATCAGTGAAAAAATAATTCAAACATGACAGACTTTGTTTAGGAAACATAAAAAAAGTTTTAATCCGAAGCGGAGGGTTCGCCAGGGAATCCACTGCACTGTACAAGGTTAACTTATTTTACACTAAAATACAAATAAAAAAAAGGTTACCACAGTTTAAACCAGGCGGAACAAAAGTCACAGATACGTTCATTATCACACTGGAAGAACAGAGCTTTGACACATTTGAATAACAGTGTTTTTGATTAACCCATACAACTCGTAACAGTGACATACCTCCCGTCTCATTGAACCTCATTAACACAGACATATGGTGAACCATTCAGGTTCTTAAACAACATGTATTCCCCCTACTTTTGTCATATTATGCTATTCTGTTGTTCTCAGTGTCAAACAAACTTATCAGTGACCACGTACAGATAGAAAGTACAAATCAGTAACTAAATGATTCACATTTATGTACAGAGAAAAAGAAAAAGACAGACAGACTTAAAACAGGAAGGCTCCGGAGACTTCTGAGTTACAAATAAAACAGCATTTCCACATCATACAGAAGCAACTGCTCTCATCTGCGTGACAAGGTGACACAAAGAAAAATGTAAGTACCTTAAATCTGGCCCAAAGACTTGTTTCCCAAAAGGCAATAAATACAATTAAAAAAAATACAATAATTCTCTCCCTTCAAATAAAACATGTTGGTAAAACGGCAGCCTAGAGAACTGAAAAGGACTTCATGAAGAAAAGATGACGTCCAGAGATCCCAGTTCAGTTTCAAAAGCCTGCCGAGATGAACTCAGTCAGGGTTATTGAGAAATAAAAAAGTTATTGAGGAGACCATAGTACAAAGTGATCTTCAGAATATGACAATTAACGGAGGTAATGTCTTTGAGTGTCCATCTGCACCTGACATGTCATGCACGTTCAATCGCCTTCAACAAACCCATCGTTTCAACTTCCACAACTCTTTCAAAACAGGATGCACCAGTATCAGATTCCTATGTGTTTCCAATTAGACCAGGAAGCAACAATACATGATCAGGAATAGGAGAAAAGCTTGAGGAAGTCTCCTTGGCATTTCCAGATTCTATGAACACAAATGGAGCACAGGAGGGTAGTAGGAGAAATCCACAGTTGCTTCCTGAAGGGCAGCACCGTTTTCAAAATAAATGTAGTTGTAGAAATGTTGATACCGGTGCATCTTTACTCCCTATACAACAAAATGAGCAGATGTCAGTCAAATCAAGCCATGACAAGTAAAGCTGGAGGAACATGCAGGAAGTGTGCATACAAAATGGCCGTCTCACAAAATGTAGCTTTAAGTACGTAACATTTTCTGCAAAACAAACAACTACGCACGTGTCATTTTAATATCCAAGTCCCTTCATCTGTTTTCAACAACAGGGCCTTCATCAGGTGTAAGTGCTTCTTGAGTGTTGACCGAATATACCCAGATACTGGACATCACATTAGGGCTGGGCAATATATTAACATATATCCATATCGTCAGATTCTGTTAGATTTGGGATATCGTAAAATATCTTGGCTTCGATGAGATTTGATTTTCTAGATCTATTAGTTGTAATTACGAATGATTATTTATCAAAAAGCACCTTACAATTGTCAAAATATCAATACATTTGGTAAGGAATATTGTGAGGTTGCTATATAACCCAGCGTTACAGTACATGTTAAAAAGATCAGACTGTAACATTACTGCTCATTTCAACCTTCTCAAAACGTACAAAAACTTTCTTTAGACTTTCATTGAAACCATCAGCATAACATATCATCCTCACCACGTCGCACTTCCATCATCCAGCTGACCAAAAAGTAAAAACAATCAAGTATTTAAAGTCCTGTTGGACTGTAACATTTCATATTTGACGGATTTAAAAACCATTTGAACTATAAAGTGACCTGCTCACTGACTCGGCATCAGCGGCACAACAAAGAGAGAACATCACCCAAAAATACCATCCATTCACCAACACATCGTACCGTAGACACATCACATCTCAGTTAAAAACACACACACTGTACAAAATGTATACATATCCTACACTTACTAGTGGTCATAGAGTTTGATACAGTAGCTACAAATACAAGTTTCAATAAGCAGGTGGAGCCAAAGAAAAGAAACAGGAAGCGCTAATCAATAACCCCAAAGTGTTATTCAAAACAGAGCAGCATGCAATGTGACCAGCGTTAATGCTTTTAAACTGATCTCAGAGCAGATCTTATAATGCAGACTTGTTGATAAATCCATCCAAAAAGGAAAAGGTCACAATGGAATTGGAATAATTCAGATTCAAATGTATAACTTCGATAGCCGATTAATGCAACCACATTATTGAAACCTGACAAATGAGTGGAATAAAAACTAAATTAAGAATGTTACAAAAATGTTTGCATTGGGCACAGAAACTGATGGATCTGCTCGCATAGACTCTTACATTAAAACTAACTAATTATCCTTGCACCCAGTTCAACTAAAAGTGTTGCTCGCCACCATTGCTTTATTTCAGATATGATTACTGAACTAAATCATGCTCAAAGAAATACTGTCCAACCTGATGCACAATGCACTATTATCTGAATACTAGAAGCACGAGAAATCTGGGACTTTTCTCAAGTATTTCTGAAAGGGGTTTGAGCTTCAGATATCACGTATTGAGGTCATAACTGTTTTGCAATTTGTTCCCCATTAGGCATCTTTACATTAAGGGTATCCAAGAGGGGGAGGGTGTCAATCAACTGGAAGTACCACTCACGTCTAGATGTCTGTCCAGCAGTGATTCCCTGGCTTTGGATTGGCTGCTCTGGCAGAGGCTGCTTTATATTAGTCACAGTTAAAAGATTACGATGAAAACATGATGATAAACAAGAGGAATATGAATACTGCTCGAGTCCTGTCTGAGACAAGGAGGAGGAGGAGGAGGTGTGGGGTTTTTACAGCGAGATCTCCTGAGCGGGAGAGAAACACATCCGGGTCACAGAGGGGGAGTTCTGCTGGAGAGGGAGGAGGAGAGGAGGAGGGGAGGGAGGAGGGAGGAGGGATGGATGGATGGGGAGACTCATAAATACAGGTTACGCTAAGAAGTATCACATTTGTCCAACATGTTAAACTAAGTGAGGATGTGCTGGAGCAGAAAACGCCACAGGGTTTCAAAAGATTTTTTTTAACAGCTTAAAAACAGCTGACACACGAAGATCGTCACCGTGAAGTTCTGCCAAATTACATTTCAGTACGATAACCCCTTATTATGTAAGACACAGGAAACTTCTGTGCATGACTGAGATAATAATAATAATCTATAAGAGGGATGCAACGATACCAAAAACTCACGGTACGATAACACTTTAAAATACTACTATCCTACTAAAATGCTGGACAAATCAGATTTATTATTTAATAAAGAAAACATTTAAGTAAAAAATAAATACATTTCAAAAAAAATTGTTAACATTTTTTTTCCTACATTTTATTGGATTTTTTTTTTCAATATCGCGATAAATACCGTACGGTGGACTTGTTATCGCGATATTGAAAATTAAATGCAATAAAATATATAAAAAACAATTTATTTAGAAATGTATTCATTTTTTACTTGAAAATGTTTTCTTTATTAAATAGTAAATCTGATTTGTCCAGCATTTGAGTAGGATAGGAGTATTTTAAAGTGTCAAAAACAAAGTGACAGTAACAGACTGGAACAAGAACTACCAAACAAAGTAGGCATTTTCTTTGTGCCACTGCGTCTCACAAATAAACAAGGACATTCAATAATCAGACCCCGCAATTAAATAAATCAAGTTTCACTTTAGTTTTTCAGCGCGAACACGTCAGTGGCGAGTTCAGACCCGACGGGTAATAATGGATTATTCCGGAAATGTTACGATCCTGTCTGTCAAAATGACGGGCAGCGAAAACGCCACCTCAGTGGGACAGAGAGATATGCTTTGGGCAGTGGGT
The DNA here is from genome assembly GCA_943591055.1 of Gobionotothen gibberifrons. Taxonomy (NCBI): domain Eukaryota; kingdom Metazoa; phylum Chordata; class Actinopteri; order Perciformes; family Nototheniidae; genus Gobionotothen; species Gobionotothen gibberifrons. The sequence goes on along the minus strand of CALSBZ010042314.1, from coordinate 12,901 downwards.
CAAACTGTGCATTGTCTCTCCACCACTTCAAAAACAATACAGTTGTTGCCAAGAAGGTGAGGCTTATTGACAGGGCGAGATATACATATACTGTTGGTACTTGTCCATGTCTCTAGGTATGTGCATGTAGCCCTGTACATACGATGTCCTTTTGTGTTATCTGTTGTTGTATGTTCATGTTGTATCCTACTTGTTGCCATGTTGGACAGGTCTCCCTTGAAAAAGTGATCGATGATCTCAATGGGACCATCTGGTTAAATAATTTTTTTTTAAATAACTATGTAATATCGCTGTCGATTTTGTCAGTCTCACGACGATATTCGGTGTATCGTTACATCCCTAATATATATATATACATACACATACATATATGCAATTATTGCTAATGCCATTGTTTTGAAGTCTTTGTACATAGTCTTCAGTCTCAAATGCTTAAATTGTTTATGGATGCATTCAAATTCAAGACTCTTTTCTGTTGCATTAAGTCATGCTGGGATGTTTGCTGAATGTATATGTGGCTCAGCAGTGATTTGCTTTGTTTGGAAACCGTGTCATACCTTGGAAACCTTCAGAACTCTGTCCTTGAAAGCAAAGTCCGGGTTCTTGACTATCAGCGCCCCCCATTCACCATTTAATGGGCTGTTCACCTGTACACACAAAACACACAGTTAAGAATATCATTAATATTTTTGGCAGATTGAATATCTTCCAAAATGCATTAGATAGTAATCCTAAGACAATTTCTAAAACAAAGAAATACCAAGTCTTACCGCCTGTAGGATGACGTTCTCTTTGCCAGCTTTTCTTCCCGACTTGGATTCGATATCTGGGGAGATTTGTCGGAGCCGCCTCTCCGCCGTCGGCTGCTCACCGCGAGCTTTGCGCTGTTACCAAAAGTATCAGGTGGAGAAAAAACGGTTATAAGTTTAGAAAAATATAAGTCATGTTGCTGTAAATATTCGACACAAAGAGATGCGTGGGTTTATTTAAGGACTCCAATCACAGTTAGTTGTTAGACCACCAGTTGGACCGTACAAATGTAAGAAGGTGTTTGTTTTAGATGTGTTTAACTTGCAAATGAAGAAATGAGAACAACTTGTAATCAATGTTCAGGCACATTTGGAGCTTGCCGATACACACAACTCTTAGTGTGTGTTGCTCCGCTCACCGGTCCGTCACAGCGGGCGGAGCTGCAGGATTTCTGCTTCACACACGTTGCATACCGCTATTTTATTGTCATTTTCGAACACCTTAAAATACTGCCAGACCGGTGAAGCTTGTTTTGCCGCACAGAGAAAAAAAAGTGATGTCGTTTACGTCATGTGATCGGCTCTCCTGATCGGCCTTTATAGAGAGAGTGAATATCTCGGCGGCCGATCGATCGGAGCATCCCTACTACTCAGTAATTGTTTTTGTTTGGCTTGGCTTTTGATTAGAGCACCAAATGTTTGCCATTTTAAACCTGGCTCCATGAGTCCGATACAATGTATTTATAATAATATACCCTGGCCAATTTTATCCATGAAAGACTACCACAACCATATCCTTGGTGTTCACTACTAAAAAGCACTCTTAACTCTTGTACAACATTACAGCAATGAGTCCGAAGTTTAACATGATCTTGGTTCCATACATGGGCGTCATTTCCACTGGGGACAGGGGGGTTTGTGTCCCCCCCACTTTTCAAATGTGTTTATTATTTTTTTTTTTACGCAAGCGGTCATCGTCACGGAGGAGCGTCCGTGTGTGTGGCACGAGCGCATTTTGTGAGAGAGAGAGAGTTACGGGGGTTGCTGTTAGCATCTGGTGCTAGCTCGGAGCTAACGGAGATTAGAAGCTGTTTCAACAATAAGGAGAGGGACTGAGAGGCTGAGTTAACGTCAGCTCAGTGAGCTAAAGCAGGGGTTCCCAACCCCCGGTACCGGGCCGCGGAGGTGTTACTGCCGGGCTGCGAAATAGCTGTGAGTTCATTGTAATTTTTTTTTCTTTTTTCGCACCTATACCAGTCATATTATTTCATCCAAAACATACAAAATAAATCTAAATTGGTTAGCATAAGGTCTCAGCCTGTCGTGCAAAGAGAATGTTACCGGTGCGCCAATAGGAAGTGGAGAACACAGGAGACAACCGTTTCATCGCAGACTGTTATGTTTGTGGGGAAATGGCAGTGCATACATTATTTGAGATATATTTCGAACTCGGACTTCATTTTAAGGACATTGCGGCCAGGGGTGTAGAGCTATTTTTTTATTTGTAAAACCTCCTTCACTTCATGAAATGGCTGCAGCATCAGGAGGCAGACTCTGAGAAGTGCAGCACCAGCGCGTACACACCGCCTTCATTGTGTTCCCCCCTGCAGGCTGCTACGTTTCAACCACACACACACACACACACACACACACACATCCAACGGCCCCATTATTCCCCCTATTACTCGTTGTATGAAGGAAATGTGTGTGTATGTGCTCTGCTCAGCTCCGCTGTGTGTGTGTGTGTCCAACAACGGCATTTGTTTTCAAATGACCATGAACAGTAATTTACACACATCTGGCCACCTCCATAGGTATGTGGGTGTTCCCAAAAGAAGTTAGTTTAATCTTAACCTCGATGTAGTGCTAAATGCTGTCGGAGTGCACCGGAACGAACGCCCCGGTATGACGTTATTATGGCTGGCAAACAAGCCCAGGGGTCTCACTGACATTTCAGTTAATCAATATGTGTACAGTGGTCCTAATTTGTTTTAATTGTATCCTGGTTTTAAACTTTGTTAATATGTTTTGGATGCATATTGTTCTATTATTTGTTCAGGCTGTTACATACAATTAGCCACTGTTGCCACCTATATTAGGCTATATTAATATTAATATTTGTAAAGTGGTCCTAATTTGTTTTAATTATATCCTGGTTTTAAACGTTAATATGTTTTGGATGCATATTGCTATTTCTTCAGGCTGTTAAATCCAATTAGCCTCTGTTGCCACCTGCTGGTGAGTAAATATTAAAATCAGTTAAAACTGACAACCGGTCCGCGAATTTGTTTGAATGTATCTGCCGGTCCTTGGCACAATAAAGGTTGGGAACCCCTGAGCTAAAGGACTCTCTGAGCGATTAGATTGTAAACTTTAGTCCAAGTTATCTCAGTGGGTCTCAAACGGTTTGGTCGTCTATGTAAACAAATATGTCCATCTATTTAATATAGTTGTTCAAAATAAGTCCAATGTCAGTAAAACATTAAAAACACAGTTTAAAGGGGAGTGATAGTCAAATATGCATAAACAAAGAATGCAGACTAGGTGAGATAAAGAGAGGAGTATATCAATGATCTGTTGTGAGCATATTCTAATGGTTTTTGGCGTATTGAAATATATACAGTTCTGTTTCATACGAGTGTTGAGAGCCATACATCTCTTCCTTTGTGCACCAGATTGATGCCTTTAACTTCAATTTAAATAAAACAATTCTTCCTGGGGACGGTGCATGCCCCCGGACCCCCCTGTAGGAGGTGAGGTCCACCCACAAATAAAACAGGCTCACATGGAGAGGATGCTAGATAAGTTTGCGCACTCATTATATACACTACACATTTCTCTTGGATTAGTTAACACCATAGTCCCTAATATATTAGTAGAAAGGCAGGAAATGGAATTAAATCGAGAACAATGTTTCAATGCGGAGGACCCTTTGTTTTGTGTGTCCCCCCCCCCCCTTCTCAAACCAAAGTTACACCCTTGGTTCCATATAACATCGTCCTAATAAAAAGGATGTTGTTGCGCTTAACGTCTTGTTCTTCTTGTCATTGTGAGTTTCCCGGTTGGCCAAGTACCTTGATGAGGCCTCCGAAGGAGCGGGAACGTGGGTGTTTCTTGCTGGCAGTGGGGGGGGCCTGAAGCCGGTCGTTGGTAGGCGTCTCTGAGGTCTGTTTGACTAACTGCACATAGAAAGAAGAACAACATCACTTAGTTTCACATTTCACACACACACACACACACACACACACACACACACACTCTGAATCATAGTGACATGCAAGCTGTCTTTGGCTCTTTCACGCTGCGTGGGAAGAGTAAAGGCATTCTGATTGTGATGCATTCAGGTTATACATGTTTTCAGTTCATCGAGCAGAGCTTTAAGACAGTCAAATAAGACCCCGAGTTGAACCTGTCGGACGAGTTTCTTCTTCTTGGCCGAGTCGGGCATGCTGTGGTTGACGTGTCTGAAGAGGTCCTTCAGAGCCTCCTCTGTGTACTGCTGGGCCGGGGACTGGCACTGCTCCTGGGGGGGGGCCGACCTCTTCAGGGGCAACACGGTCCGCTGAGCAGGAGATCTGCTGGCTGCAAACAGCTCCAGATCATCCTGAGTGGGGGGGGGGGGGGGGGGGGGGGGGGGTCAGACTGGAACTGCTGTGTTGATATTTGAGTCAGACACTTGTTTGCAATTGTACCGTTTCAGGTACCGCTCAAAAACACACCCGTTTGCTCTCCTGGCTCTTTAAATGGTGGAATGGGCTCTCCATTGACATCAGGACAGCAGCAACTCTGCATGTCTTCTGTCGCAAACTGAAAACCCATCCGTTTCAACTGTACCTTCTCAAGTTCCCCTTAGGGGTCCACATACCCCAGGTTGGGAACTGTGACGCAGGGAACTCGTCACTATGGACTGACGGCTTTGGGCCGGGTGATTGCACAGCACAGTTAAACATTGCGTATTTGCACAGAATGTATACGAATTATTTAAGTAGTATTTATTGACTGATTGGGCCATATTTATTGGAGTGGTTGAGTGTAATCAGGGTGCAAATAGTATATTGATGTCTGTGGCTAATGATTGTGTGCATCTGGGGCCCTGGGTTGTCTCCTCCCCCCCCTCCACCTGTGTTTAATTAGTATGTCTGTTTAAGTGCTGTTTCTTGTTGTGCTGTGTGAGTGTGTGTGTGAGATCCTCGCGGCTACAGGATGTGCAACGTGAACAGCTGATTGAGCCGTGTCATATGTGTGCGATTTTAATAAATGCCCACGTCGGGTTATATTTGTGGACGTTCTGCCTCTGCCTCTGCCTCCTTGCTTGGTCTGGGCCGCTCAACGGTCTTTCTCACAGGAACCACTGCGATCATGTTTACTAACCTTGGTCTGCAGAGCCTTGGTGCCAGTGAAGTGCATTCGGGCGTATTCCCGCAGGTAGACTGGAGCCTGAAGAACACGCAGCAAACAGTCACGCATCCACACGGTAGACCTTTAACCCGTCACTTGTTGCAACGTTTCTATTTGTTTCTGTGCTCGAGTAAAGGAGAATAATAATCACCCTGAAGAGCTTCTGTGAGTGCTTGATGAGGAAGGCCATGCTGTTGTTCAGTTTCTTCAGATTGTCTTTCAGGTCACAAGCGGTCATCTACAGCAGGAGAGAAAACAGAAGACATGAAGTGCTATTTAGAGGTTTAGACTCCACTATTGGACAGGAGCACAATCGTGTTTTGAGTATGTTTCACCAACAGATAGCAGGGCAGCACATATTTTAGTTTTTTCTTTACATTGCCTTTGCTTTAAAAAGAATAGGATTGCTTTATTCCGGTTCAGGTTATTTATTTGTACGAATATTATTTGCTTAGTTCAGGGTTCATACACTTTTTCACCAAAGATTTTCAATGACTTCTCCATGACCTTTACCTAATTTTCCATGACCAAAAACATGACTCTTTCTCAGCGTACCACTGACATTTTGTTATTTGAACATGGAACAGGAAGATAAGGTCTGAAACATGTTGAGCCTATCTAAAACAAATCCAATAGGCTGACTAGCTTCTACACGCTAAAGCTACTAAAATCTCTCACCAGCAAAACACCTCGTCAGTTAAAAGCCACTTTACGTTTCATTACTAAACGATACAGTATTTATTATCCTTATAGTATTACTATTTCGGCGATTGGATAAAATATAAATTATATTTGATGCAACTTTAGTTACATTTCCATGACTTTTCCAAAACTTTGGGAAAAATATTGTTTTCCAAAACTTTTCCAGGGCCTGGAATTAGCATTTAGAATTTCCATGACTTTTCCAGGTTTCTAATGACCGTAGGAACCCTGTTAGTTAATTGATGCAATGGCAGCTGGAACAGAGCTGTGTGTTCATACTGAAAAGCAGCATGCTACCACTACCCCTTCCTATACCACTGCACTGCGACTAAATTAAACTGCTTCTAAGTAGCTTTAAAGACAATGTTTAAATGGCCGTTTTCATATAATGTATGAATATTATACTTTACCGTTTCCCATATTGTGTAAATATTGTATTTATTTTTTCATTTGTCAAGATTGTCTTTAATTTGTTTTGTAATAGTAATGGAATTTGTTTTGCTCCATATTCTGCTTTCTGTGTCTCTGTAAGCACCATTTATATTAGGGCTGCTCGATTATGGCAAAAATCATAATCTCGATTATTTGGGTCAATAATTGATATCACGATTATTAAAAAAACGATTATCCATTTATTTTGAAAACATCCATATATTGAAAAGAAAATGTGAACAATATGTTTTTAACAGTCGATTAATAATAATAATCGTTTTATTTCGATTACGCTGTTTTCATAATCGTTGCAAGCCAAAATTGTAATTGCGATTAAAATACGATTAAAGGAGCAGTAGGTAAGTTTGAGAAGTGCACAAAAATTCCAAAGTACACAACCGAAAAGAATCCGCCCCTTCCTTCAGACTTCCTACAGAGCACCTCCTCCAACACACATGAACGCGCACAAGATCATGATAATGAATGTAAAACAAATGTATAACACAGTTATTGTCAGTGCTTATATTTTTGAAGCAAGCATGTTTGTTTTGTGAAAATGTATTACAAATGTTACGTCTAGCTGACGAGAGCAGGCTGCGCCGGTAACGTTACATATCAGCTCGGTGTGCTCCGTAAATAGTCGCCATAGTTGAAAAGCAACTCCGATATTGACTCTGGTTTGACTTCTCCTAGTTTCCACTTTCTTTTTCTTCATCATTTGCTCCATTACAGTTTTTCTTTTGCGACCGGTAGACGATGTTGAAGCAAACTCTGCCATGGTGAAAGTGACCTGCAGCGGCTGCTGCTGCCGACTGAGCAACAGCTGCCCGGAGACGGGAAACACGCGCAATGACTGCACGTGTGTGTGAGTGAGTGAGTGAGTGAGTGTGTGTGTGAGTGTGTGTGTGTGTGTGTGCACGAGATTGAAGGCTGACAGACAGGTCGGCCAACCAGTCGTAGTTTTTACAGTATTACAGCTTCCACAGATGACATTTTTGTATAGATTTTTTTTCAAAGCACTTATATAAGGAATATTCCTTGCCATCAGGATATTAAGAGCATTCCATGGATTATAACAAAAGGTGTATCTCGAGCCGGTTTCTCAAACTTACCTACCCCTCCTTTAATTGAGCAGCCCTAATTTATACCAAAGCAAATTCCTCAAATGCGTAAACCTACTTTGTAATAAAACAGAATCTGATTTGTGTTAAATAATTCTGCTCCCAAATTGAACAAGAATAAAAATTGTCTAGATCTACGATTTCGGTCAATGTGAAGCCCCCTGGTCTTTGAACCCTGGCCATGTAGTTCCAATGATAAATCTTACGTGTCTGGGCCAGACGACGTGCGGCGCGAACATGAGGGCCAGGTTGAAGGCGGACATCTTGTTCTTGTCCTGCTGCCTGGCGGTGTGGTAGAGCAGGTCCAGGAGCAGTTTGAGCAGGGACCGGTTGGCCTGAGGTAACAGCAGGAAGAGGAGCTGCAGGGCTTCGATCTGACGCTCCTTGTTGGGCAACGCAGTCTTGTTCCCGAGTTCGTCAAACAGAGTCAGATCTGGAGGAGGCGGGGGAAGTAAAGTCATGAATGAATTTACAAAAACAAAAAGCTCTATAGAGTACAGTATCAACAAATGCAACCAGGGAAGAGATGAAGTCACCCCAGAAAATGACAATATTTGTACTCTGTGGGCTGATTTTGATTAATGTTGGGTTGCTTTGGAGGATCCGGATCATTTGGGTTGGACAGGTTGCCTATTTTAAATCGAAAAGTAGAGATAATAATTTGCATCTTGTGCTCTCTATGACTACTCATGGTAGTCAAAAATCAGTCCATCGAGAGCACAAATATTGCCACTTTCTAAGGCTGTGCAATTAATCTTATTTTAATCTCGATTTTGGCTTGCAACGATTACGAAAACAATGTAATCGAATTAAAACAATTATTTTTTTATTATTGGTTTTTCAGTTGAATTATACTTAAAGTTCAGGGTAATCAACAGTTAAAAACATACTGTTAACATTTTTTTTTGCAATAAATGGATGTTTTCAAAATAAATGGATAATCGTTTTTAATAATCGTGATTATGATTTTTGCCATAATCACACTTCCCTACCACTTTCTGGTTAAAACTGCCATTTGTGATCCTGAAAATGTCAGAAATTGACTCAGCATCCTCAATAAACCCCAAAACCACTCCAAAATTGTCCAAATGGGCCAAGTCATTATTAACTATTGGTTACATAGGCCAGGGGTTCCCAAACGTTGCCATGCCAAGGACCCCCATATAGCATTATCCTCTGGCGGGGACCCCCCTGTTGACATTTCTTTTTTAAATGATGTGTACAAGTGCCTCCCGATGGAACACGCAGTGCGTTGCCACTACATTTGGGGGCCTTCTGCCTGATCGAAGCTGTCACTCCGCTTTCTTTGCCAGTCGTAGCCCCGCTGCCCCATCTGAACACACACCCACACAACGAGACCAGTCAAGTCCGTTTGAGATGATGTACTCATCTAAAACTTGGAAAATGTCTCTTCATGTGGTCCTACCTTCCAGTGCTTTGCAAAATAATATTTCCTCAACAAAGTTGTCTTCTGAAATAAATCTGATGAATGCAAGCAATTCTGCGACATTTGCTACATCCGTGCTCTCATCCAGCTGCAGAGCGAAATATTCACTAGCTCTCACTTGCTCTAAAAGCTGAGCAGATACTCAGTTTCACTCTCAATAGCGGCAGCTCGATTCTGATTGGCTTGAAGGGCAGTCGTGTGATTTAAAAACAAAAAAATATGAAAAGATTGGCATCAAAGGACACATAGATTGATAGATATGCAGTTATTAATAACCCCCCAGGGGGTCGGGGCCCACACTTTGAAAAACACTGACATAGGCTATAAGGCCATTCATTTTAATTAACGCAACATATGCTAATTGTGCAAAGTGCCCAACATATGAAAGTTAGCATCCAGCAGTTTATATGTGGACCCAGAATATACATTTCTAATATACAATGTTGGTGTACTCAACATTTACGGGTTCACTATTCTGGAAACTAGACTAAAATGGGATTGTATGTTTGTGTATTCATACCGGCTATCTTGAGGTGTGCGTGAAAGTGTCTTTGTGTGAGCAGGGGCTCGGGCAGCTCTCCCAGGAAAGTCTTGAGCAGCGTGGCCACGTCATTGGGGTGAAAGTCTCCAGACTCCAGGTCCACATCCACCCCGCTGTTCAGGAGCTCCTTCAGGGTCTGCTGCCGGACGCTGTTCCCCGGCACCCGAAACAGACCCTCCACGTGCAGATCTGAGTGAGTAAGAGCAGGTCAAAACGTAAAACATCTGATCATTTATTTGTGTGTTTTTTTTTATTTCAGAGCTAGCTAGGACAAACGGAAAACATGCCATCCACACAATTGTAAAACAAAGAGAAGGAAATGCTGTCCGGGTTGATCAGTGGTGCTGAATTACTGCAGGACAAAAGGCTTGTTCTTTGTACAGAAGGAAGTGTATTATCTATTATGTGAAAAAAAAACATATTTTTTCAGGAAGTTGCTCTCTTTAAACATCACTAAGCAGTTACTGAACAAACTTTTATTCATGTATTTATTCAAAATAACTTACTTTTGCTGAGATACTCGATGAGCTGGTAGATCTGGGCAATGCAGATTTCTGTTAGCGGGGTTCCAAACACAACACCTTTATCTGGGAAAGTAATAGGAGACATGAGTGATCAGATTATAACCAGGGTTCATACACTTTCACCAATGATTTTTCCATGACTTTTACCTCATTTTCCATGACCAAAAACATTACTCTTTCTCAGCGTACCACTGAAAATGGTTTATTTTAACATGGAACAGGAGAATAAGGTCTGCATCTGAAACATGTTGTGCCTATCTAAAAACAAATCAAATAGGCTACTAGCTTCTACACGCTAAAGCAACTCAAATCTCTCACCAGCAAAATACCTCGTCAGTTAAATGCCATTTCACGTTTCATTATTATACGATACAGTATTTATTATCGGATTACTATGTCGGCGATTAGATAAAATATAAATTATATCTGATGCAACTTTAGTTACATTTCCATGACTTTTCCAAAACTTTGGGAAAAAATATTGTTTTCCAAAACTTTTCCAGGGCCTGGAATTAGCATTTTGAATTTCCATGACTTTTCCAGGTTTTTAATGACCGTAAGAAAAACCCTGAATAACTTACTAAAATAGTTATTCTATTTCTGGTACAAAGACAACACAAAAGCCCCATCACATACAAGCTGGTTAACGCAGCTGACATTAACACCAATGACCATCTCATCTATACATCCCATTGAAGCACAGATTAGTAGATGAGATTTGATAGACTTTATTCACGGCAAATTGGGAATTTTATGAATGTTTGTGAGGAAAATAATGTGAAAAAGGGCTTGAAAGCTTGCATGAAAAGTAAAGATGATTTGCTTGTTTGTTAAAGCAGCTGTTGAACTAAACATTTGTTTGACATTTTCCCTCCATTATAGGTAAATGTTAAAACTAAAAACAACGAACCAACAATTACTAGTTTACAACAGTTGGGAGGGTTTTCAGATGAAAATTACAACAGTTCTTATAAATAGTTCTGTAAACATCAAATTGGGAGTAAAAAAAACAGAGAGGGGCTTTCACAGTTCCTATTGCAACTGTTAATTTCTACAGGTCACATAGTTGACCTTTTACCTTTGCGTTTGAGGAAGTTGAAAGAACGAAAGAAGCCTCCATTTCCACCTGTTGGGGTCTTCGGGCCCTCCTCACCAAGGAGCTGTGCAAACTCTGTCCCGGGAAGATCTATGAGGCGAGTGATGTTACTTAGTACCAGCTCCAAGAATATATCTGGGTTCTCGTGACGGAGTTTCTCCACAAAAAAGTCTGGGTTGAATATAACTGGAGGTCGGCTGGGACGAGAGCCACCAGGTGATTCTTCATGATTGATCACCATACTGCTCACTGGACCTCTGAGGGGAGACACGGGACATAGGTTAGAAACTGAGTATTCCTACACTCTGGTACTTCTACATTTACTAAAGTACAAGATCTGAGTATTTCTTCCACCTCTTTTACTCCATTCACTTTTAGTTACTTTGCAGATGTGAAATATAATCAACTCTTAAATCAGACTTTAGTTCCACCTGGAGTAAATTCACAAGCTACCCTGCAGTATACAAAGTCATTCAAACTAGCTGCACCTTTACCAGCTTTGAGAACACTTTAATGATCAATCATTATAATCATATATATTATTCTGAAATGGACCAATCTGCACAATGACTACTTTTACTGTCGCAACTTTAACTATATTTTGATGATAATACTTTTCTACTTTTACTTGAGGAACATTTTGAATGCAGGACTTTTACTGTAACAGAGTATTCCTACACACTGGTACTTCTACTTTTACTCAAGTACTTCTCTGGTCTGCACACAATGATTAAAACTAGCTAACCTACATTGTATTCAGCAAACGGGTATAGTCAGTTGGTAACGACAACAGTGCTAACGTTAGCTAATACAAGCTACACATTCCCACCAACGTTGCACAACTTATTTCCGAAGTAAACAGTTGAATAAATAGCAACAATGTCTTGCCACAAGGTTGTATTTGACCAAACTGATTGGCATATTTGTTTACGGTAACGTTGAACAGCTAACGTTAGCTAGCTAGCAAACAAATGACTTTGTTGACGGCTAACGTTCGAGATTGACAGCCCTTTGTTATCAGAGTCACACACGTATGTTCCCCACTTTAAAATGTGTCAAGTTTAGTTTAGCCCTTGAGTAAAGCTGCGTTAATGCAGATAACATTATAATATTAATGTTTGTGTTTTTTTCTTACCTTCTATTTTGTGTGTTTTCATCGATATCCTTGCCCGCAGCCATGTTCGGTTTGAATCCTCCGCTGTTATCGTGTAGGCCCCGCCCTCCTAGTCGCCGATTGGTCACTTCCCGAATATGGGCGTGACGTAACGGGTCTGATTTGCATGTTCCTCACTGTGATTGGTCGGTTTGAATTCGGAAGCTTTATCAAGAGGAAAACAGCTTCTGCATGTAACATCCTTATACAGACAGTCTATCTATTGTAACATCTCTACCTAAATGCTATTCATAAATAAATAAATAAACTGCAGTTATCCTTACATGCTAAATCGCAATTCCTTACTGTATTTCAGTTGAAGGGTTATTTGTGAAATGTCACACACATATCTAAATCTCCTTAATAATCATGTTGTCTCGTACTTTTGTTGGGGCACATTTGGAAACAGGGGTAGAAAAATCATCAAGTTAAGTACAATGCAGAGAAACAGACATAGTGGTGGTAAAAACGACATTTACTCAAGAACTTTACTTAAGTATTATCGTATCGTATTAAGTACAAGTTAGAGGTCCTTGTACTTCATTGAGTATTTTGATTGTGTGCTACATTCTACATTCATACATACAGTCTATGCTTTTACTCCCTATACTTTTTATAGAGACATATTGTTCATTTTGACCACTACATTCATTTCAGAGTTTAGTTGAAAGATACTTTGCTTTTTTCAATTGTGGTAGATAGAGAGATAGATAGATAGATAGATAGATAGATAGATAG
>CALSBZ010042309.1:0-17430 GCA_943591055.1 Gobionotothen gibberifrons | reverse complement strand
TGCCCAGCGGACTGCTCATACATTGGCACTCCACGTCTGTCGGGCCGCGGTGGTGGTCTCGCAGTTGTCTGGAAGAAGCAGTTCTCTTGCCAATTGATTAGCTCAGAACCTTTCATTACATTTGAACTACAGGTGACTAAAATTGGTGGGCAAAAGCCATTTTATTGTGTTAATTTATCGATCCAGCAGGTCAGTTTTTAATTGAGTTCACTGCCTTTCTTACTTCTATTATCAAGCTGGATGAAGTGTTATTAGTAGGTGATTTTAACCTGCACATTAATGATGCCACAAATTCTGTAGCCACTGAATTTCTTAACATTACCGATTCTTTTAATTTCAAGCAACATGTTTCTGGCGCCACTCACGTGGGTGGTCATACCTTAGACCTTGTTTTTTCTCTGGGACTAGATGTTGATCACATCCGTTCTGAGGATCTACTGATTAGTGATCATAAATGTATTTTCTTTAATCTATCTGTAAAAACCGTCCCCATGTGCCTCAAAACATCATTACGTCGTTCTCGCATTATTACACAGAGTGCAGCTGAGTGCAGCTGATCAGTTCGCAGCTCACTTTTGCTGTGATAATAACACTAACATGATCGACGTAGAGCATTTAATACAGTCTTTTAATCAGCATTGCTCCACATTGCTGGACATAGTGGCACCACTAAAGGATAGGACTAGAGCTAACTGCAATACTTCTCCATGGATAACGGACGCTGTCTGCTGCCTGAGGTGGAAGTGTCGCAGGACAGAACGACTATGGAAAACCACTGGGCTGGAAGTGCATCGCCTTTATCTCAAAGATCTTAGATTGTCTTTTAATGCATTAGTAAAAGAAGCCCGGACTGCTTACTTTGCTAAATTAATAACTTCCTCAAAGAAAAATCCCAAGAACCTATTTGATACAATTAATAATATTGTTTCACCACCACTAACTACATTACCATGTCTTTCGAATAATGACTGTAACAAGTTCCTTATCTTCTTTGTAGATAAGGTAACATCTATTAGGTCCAGTATTAATCCTGGGATTTCACTGCCCAACTCTAGCCCCTCTTCATCCCATTCTATCAACTCACAAGACCTGATGGATTTAATTAGGAAAATGAAGCCATCTTCGTGGATGTAATACCGACTTCCCTATTTTTAAAAGTTTTACCAACCATTTGCAGTGCTGTATCAAATATTGTTAATACTTCCTTGTCTACAGGATGTGTCTCTTCCTATTTTAAGCATGCCACTATTCAGCCCATATTAAAGAAAGCTAGCTTAGATCCAGCCTTGCCCGTGAACTACAGGCCTATATCTAAACTACCCTTTCTCTCAAAAGTTCTTGAGAAAGTCGTGGCCAACCAACTCACTGCTGCACTGGAGAGGGACAATATTTACGATAAGTTCCAGTCAGGTTTTCGGAAAAAGCACTCCACTGAAACGGCTCTCCTGAGGGTTTCTTACGACATCCTGATGGCTTCTGATGTGGGTGATTGCTCTGTGCTAGTACTAATACTTTTACTTGAGTAACATTTTGAATGCAGGACATTTACTTGTGATCTGGTAGTACATTACAGTACAAAAACCTCAAAAGTAGAACATTTTTTGTAAATGTACTTATTCCACCACTGGTGTCTTCTGCAGAACAGGCAGAAGTGACAGAAGCTAGCCTGTTAGCTTTAGCTTAGCTTCCATGCATTGACTGCTGTAGCCGTTAGCGATAAATCCAGCGATCTGATAGTGAGGTTAACGGTAACCAAAGACACACAACCCCGCATTAAACAATCGATGACAGGGCTGAGGAGGCTGTGAATATAATCTTGCGAAATCTCTCGGAGTCTCGAGGAAGTAAATCCTTTCGTTTCAAGCTGTCCCGCAGTGTTTGTTGATGTAGTCCATCAGTCGCAGACGCTGTCGCTTTACAGTAGCTAATGCATTGTCTTTAAGATAGTTAATTTTGGCTGCTATTTCTGTATGTCATTCTAGTGTTTCTCTTCCTTTTTTAACATTTGTTCCTGTTCTTCAATGGCGTGTTTTTTTTGTAACATAGAAGCTTTAGCCATTAAGGCTGCTCTCTCTGCCTTAGCATTGATTCGTAATGAGGAGGAGGAAGAGGAAGAGTAGCTGGATTTTATAGACCTCATTGAGTGTGTATCCACATCGCTCAGACCCCCACCTGCATTTGCATATTCACCTTCCTCAGGTGGCAGACCTCCCACTTGAGGGAGAGTAGAGGAAACCTCAGTCAAGTTGAGTGAATCAGCATTTTCTATGTCTGCAATCCATTTTGTAGCGCTGGCAAGGAATGTGATTATGTGAGTATATCTCCGTGGGAATTATTATGTGAATTCATTTCTTAAAGGCTTTCACATTACTATAATTATATTTTTATTTAAATGTAGGCTACATTTTACACCAAAACGGAACACAAAAGCAGGACCAACCATCATTCCTTGACTAACAAGAGAAAGATTCATTTAAATAAATATTTAACAACAAATGGGCCGGTTCTAAGGGGTTATTCAGTTAAACCCGATGAGAGGGGATACAGCTGTTCACATGTCATCATTAACAGACTTCGTTTAAAAGTGACGTTTGAGTGAACGAGGACGTCCCAATTAATACCTGAGGACTCCTCTGTCCTCGCGTCACCTCCTCGTGTGTCTCGCTCGCATCTTACGGAGGCGGAGCTAAGACGCAAGGAAAGGAGGCGAGTGAGGGAAAGGAGGAGTCGAGGAGGGGTATTGAGATGAGGCTTCTGTCTAGTTCCTCCAAGTACTCCATTTCCTCCACAGTGTTGAAACCATCAACATACTTAGAAACATGGCCTAATCCTGCAGCGACCTTGAATCCTCAGATTTAACTTGGGACCCATATTATGTCTCTCATTAGCCAATTTAACCTACCATTACAATTATAAACAGTTAATTTAATTGTAAGTTGGTAAACTTACAGAATCGGCAAGGAATCAAATAATTATTTCCTTCACTGTAAATTGATTATATTATCGTCCTTTTCATTCAGGCTGATCATTTTGGAGCGTTGGGTTTAACAGCCTACTGTAACAAGTTATTGTACTTCTTCCTTTAAAAAATGAAGCCTTGTCGATGTTAAACAAACCCTATGATCATATCCTGGATTGTGAATTCAAAATTCAGGATATCAATAAATGTACATACAGAGAGCAGGGGTTATTAATGTATGGTGTGTGTGTGGAACAGGAACACACTGCTGCTGCTCTGGCAGAGATAACGGTGTCTTTTTATTAGTAGCAGATCAGCGAACATGTGTAAACTGTCAAAACTCTCTGCAGCGACTGACAGCCGATCAGTGATGCTGCTGTCATCACAAATAGACGTCACTTCACGTGACGCTCCGAGGAAAGGATGTCCCATTGCTCTTAAAACACATTTCCTTGCCTCCTCTCTCTTCTCGTGTTTCCCTTGCGTCTCTCAATGGAGGGACTAAGACTAAGACGCAAGTGAGGGACGCAGGGATGCAAGCTAAGCGACTTGGCATGCAGGGAGGGATTCACTCTGTTCTGTCCTCCTACATCCTTTCAGGCAGTGGTGCATCTCCAGCTCCACAATGGTGTCTCTGTCTGCTTCCTGTCAACCTGGAAGGACTTCTCAGATCACATCACCATGACAACCAAAGCTGTTGCAGAAGCCCCGTTCAAGTGAG
The DNA here is from genome assembly GCA_943591055.1 of Gobionotothen gibberifrons. Lineage (NCBI taxonomy): Eukaryota > Metazoa > Chordata > Actinopteri > Perciformes > Nototheniidae > Gobionotothen > Gobionotothen gibberifrons. The sequence goes on along the minus strand of CALSBZ010042309.1, from coordinate 13,750 downwards.
TGCTTTTAGTTTCTCCTGTTTTAGTTCGACACTCATTTTTTGATCAACACTAATTTCTTTCTGTTCCTCTGTGTTTCCAGGCAAGAGAGGGAGAAGACAGGCTTCTCCTTCTACCTCGAGAGTGAGTGGGCGGGGGGGCAGCGGGTGGATAAGGCTGGGAAGGGGCTGCTGCAGGTGTGGAGGAGACAGATCCAGCAGCTAAACAGAGTCAGTCCGGACATGGCCTCCGCCCTCCTGGCAGCGTATCCCTCCCCACAGCTGCTCCACAAGGTACACAGGACTACATAGCTTTTCTCTTAATATCAGCCCATCACTTCTATCTGGTAAAATCACAGAACTACCATAAAACCTTCCTCAATCAGATCAGTCTACAGAAGAAGTAAGAAATCTTACATAGACTGTAGAGGTTATGGGATTTCGTTCATCCATTCTTTCTCTGTTCCTGCACTTTTTACATTTCCTGCATTTTTGTTATGTTTTTATTTACTGATTGTCCTGCAAGGATCCTAACAGTTTTTATGAAGCAGCTTCTGATCTTACTCCAAATGTATATTTTATGAAATAATGGCAACACTTCTAGGTCACATTTAAAGAAACACATCTGAACATATTGTACATTTTCTCTTTTCGTTTATATTAAAGGTAACCTATCATGCTATATTTAAATGATATATTGTAGGGCCATACCTATATAAGGTATATTTATACGTTTCTGTTTTCAAAATACCAAACAGATCATGCATTTTAGCCATGCCTCATTTCGCTCGATGTGCTGTTTGCTGTCTACGGGGCTGATCACTGTGAGCTGCAGCTGACCACGCCCCCCTGCAGGAGAGGGGAGCGTGCTCTGAGATCAGCTGCCGGGCTGCAGCGGGGAGAAGAGGGGGACAAAAAGAGATCTCCGTCCTCCGTGTTTTATTCTTATATATGATAATATAGAGTCGTTATTCATTTGTTTTAAAGCTCAATAAATAAGAAAGAAGAACTTTGACCGTCACTTTTCAAATTTTGTCCGGAAGATTTAAACTTTAACGACATCTTGACCGGCGAAAGAAACTGAAACTCTGCCGCACGGTCCTCACGTTCCTTGGAAGAGGGAGAGGTGGGTGTTTGTCATCTGCTGGTGGACTACCGGAGAGAATTACAGCGAGGGAGGGATTGCATTGAATAACAGCAAACGCTGCTGCTGCTGTTAGAGCCAGAGCGGAGAGTAAACAGAAGGGTAACTATGGGCGGGAAGTCTTCTTCGCTGCCGTGGCCCAACCTCTCATTCCCCTGATAGGTGGAGAGTTGACCAATCAGGCGGAGTGCACCTATAATACGTCATAGAGGAGCAAATCAAAAATCCACATGTATCAAATCCGTTGCAGCCCCGTTTTTAGAGATTTGGGTATGGAGGAAAAGAGAGAGGGTTGTGTTTTCTGACACTTTGTGAGTTCCCTGGAACACCGGGGACACATATGTATGTATAAAATACATCATAAAGTGCATTTTGCATGATAGGTCCCCTTTAAATAATTATCTGTCTCCTGCAGGCCTACAGTCGATGTCAGAGTGAGCGTGAGAGTGTTTCTCTGCTGTCTGAGCTGCTGATCCGCAGAGGAGAAGGCGTTACCTCCACAACCCGCCGCGTCGGCCCCGAGCTGTCCAGACGCCTCTTCCTGCTTATGACCTCCTGTGACCCCGAGAACACCCTGGACTCCACCGTCTGACCTTTGCCTTACATTTGTATCAACATCGGACTTATCGCCCTCTCTGTTCACAAGATGGAGTTTCATACTATGCAGTTAGAATTCTGTTTTAATTACATTTCCGTTTTATTTTTCCATAAAGTTATTTTAATAAAAAAATCTATTTTCTCTTATCAGATTCCGCTCATGTGACCGGTTCATGCCAAATGTACACTCGCCATGCCCGCTCTATGGTGGGAAACATAAATATACATAGCCTTCAGTTTAACAAATAATGATGATGAAGTAGAAAGTAAAGACAGGAGTAGCAAATGACAAGTTTGTTTGCGTTGTTACTAAGGAGATATTTAAAATACTTGGGTAAGTTAATAGATAGCAGTAGCTCCCTGTAAAAGCTACTGTAGCAAACGGCATAGGGATCTTCTTCCATATCTGCAGATAAAGGCATCCTTATCATGGCTATGTTCTTTAGAGCTTTCTTGAATCCACTCTCATTCACTCACTAAACTTGATATCGATGTTGTCCCTCAGGGTATACAAACTGCTTTGAAGCTAGTGGCCCTAAATATAGACTGTGCAGTAAGAAAACATTGCCTATCCAGGGGTTATATATCTGTTCAAGTAATCATTTAAAAAAAGGTTTTGAAAGTTTGAAGCTTTGTTTTGGTTTCTTTTTACAATGAATGTTTAAAGTAATGTTTAGTTGTCCACCACATTGGCAAATATGACCAAACCAGCAGTGTGAGCTTCCTTCTGTGTGGGACAATATCTCTGTTGGGGTTTCATTCAGCAGCAGTGGTCTCGTTAACTGAATATTTTCCGTTATTCCGTTAAAATATTTTTTGTAACAATGAAGGAAAAATCTGAAAGCAGTCTGTCATTTTGACAGATTAGATCAAACTCGGAACAGCGCCAAAATGTCCACCAGCGGCCCAAATTATATTGCATCCTTACTCCTTAGTGTAGAGTAGACTGAGGGCGATCTGTACTCTACTGTATTATTTAGTAATTCACACCCCTGTCCAGTTGGTGGCGAGTGCATATTAAATAGCTTGTATTTGACCTTGTTGATTACCTCAAGCAAGTGGCAGCAAGGAGTACAAGTGGGAGTACTGGGTTCAGTGGGAGCAAGAGTTTAAGTGACTGAGGTGGGAAGATGGCAAAATGTTCTGTGACATCTGTAGAAAAGCTAACATGAGTAACGGATTTGTCCGAGGGTGCACGACGATGCAGAAATCAGCGTTGAATGATCACAAAAATAGCCATAGCCATATCGAAGCTTCAAGGGTGGTCAACCAGAGCATGGCAATGGTAAAGCATGTGGAGAAATCGCAGGTTGCCTGTAACGAGGCATTAAAAACACAACTTAAAGGTCCCATGTCATGCTTTTCCGGTTATTACCCGTCCCCTTGTGTGTTATGAAGGTTTTTCTGCATGTAAACGGTGTGCAGAGTCAAAACCCTCAAAGTACACCCTGTAGCGAGTAAAACTCTAAAACAGAAAATACCTCCCCAAAACGCCTCGTTGGAGATACGTCATTGTCCATTGTTTACTTCCTGGGTACTGTGTCGTAGGAATGGCCAGTAGCCGGATTGGCCAATCCGTGGAGCCGTTATGTTACGTCCGCGGAGCCTTTACGTTAAGCCCCCGCTGATTGGTCCAAATTGACCAATCCACGGACTTCCTCACACACACACTCAGTGCAGGCAGCTCTGCTGATTTCTCCTCCCTGGCTGCAGGCTGATAACAGACAGTTGGGATCGCAGCGTTTATCAACCTATAAACTTTTTTCGTACTCATTATCGAGCCACACTTATTGTTTTTACTTCGGCTGTGACTTTGTGTGTGCTCAGGATGAGTTTGGCTGTGTTTGGCTGTGTATCGCTAAACAAGGAAATCACACCTCCACGGAGCTCAGCGCGATTCACAACGTCCCGACCAATCGGAGCACACTGGGCTCACAGGGAGGGGGGAGCAAGAGCTGCAACGAGCCGTTTAGGGGAGAGAGTGAATACTGCTGAATACACATACTTTACAGAGATGCTGTATGCGAAACCAATGTGAGTTTGGAAAATTGCACAGTATAAATCTATTTTAGTATACCTCAACAATGGAATTATGATCAGTGGAAATGGCCATGACATGGGAGCTTTAACTCTAACGTCTGGCTTAGCTACGTCCGACTTATGGCGCATTTCCACTACAGCGTGGAGCTCGCTTTAAAGAGCAACTTGCAGGTTTTTTTTTTTTACTACATTTATGCTTAACCTTGCCTGAAAATTACAATTAAAAATGTTAATGCAGGATTTGATATGTTTTACAAGACATAAGGGCAAGAATTCAGAGGGAAAGGAGCCATTTTGAGCTCTGCTACTAAAAACTTTTTTTAACGTCATACGTCAAACGAGTCATATTACGTCACATGGGGGAGCAACTTTCTCGGACTCCTTCTCTGCCCAATCCGCGGTAGTAGTTTGTAGTTGGTTTGAGCGGTTGTGATTTAGTGAGCTGGTATTTTTTCGGTAATTTTACATTGCATTTCACCATTTGTAATCATGGTGAGCTATTGTGTTTGTGCAGGTTGCACAAACTCCAGCCTGTCGGGACATCGAGTCCACAGTTTCCCTAACAGGAAAAGGACCGGAGCTAGCTTTCGTTCCTGGGTGCGTTGTGCATCTGAGCGGTCATTTTAAAGAGACGTCCATTAATGATGACAGGAGGCACAGCAGCCCTCTGTCTGATGGACAGATGTGTTCATGACCACTTATATATTTACTTTTAATTCATTCACAGTGCGGTATAATGAGACAATAACAGGCTACAGATGCGGACACACTTACACACACACATATATATATATATTTATATAAATATATACAATTTCAGAATCAAACAGAGCACTCTCATAATAACGTAACACTATCAGAGACTGGATATATCCCCCCCCCCCCTCTGGTCGCTACAATGAGGAAAATAAATTACGGGCCAAAAGTTTTATTTACAAGTATTAAAAGTAAGCAGAGGACACCAAACCAACTGAGACCTGTCTGTTCGCTGCATCTACGCACACACTGTACCACACATACCTACACTACACCACACACACACACACACACACACACACCTACAGCTCCTAAAGCATAATCAGGCTACAGCCGTTGTGTATTTTATTATGTGAAGCACTAAATGGTTTTAAAAATGTCGACTCTTTGTTTGTAGATATCTACTAAACTACAGCAAATAAAGAGAGTAGGCCTGTTACACTGAGTGATATATATTGTACACACTGCTCTGCTTTCTGCACGGACCTCACAGCTGTTCTCACTGTAAACATCGCGTCGCGATGAAAGCATAAAATAATATCCAGGGGATGCATGCAGAGCTGTGATTGGCTGAGATAAGTCCGGCCGTGCGTCACGACTCTTTGAAACATCTCTGTTGCCGGAAATGCATCCACGAAGGAGCCGTGGATGACTGTGGAGGACCCATCAGTGTATCCTCGGTTCTCATTCGTAACACTCCGTTCGATGTCTCACTATGGGATGCGCCTCATCCGCGGAGCAAACAGAAGCATCAATCTCATTACTCCAATCCTGATTGGCAGGTGATCTTGACGTCAGCGTCAGGGAATCCACCCCCTATAAGTAGCTTGCGCTACGACGCATGCGTCATTCAAACACCTCTTCTCGCTTCAGAGCACATCTCGTATCGGTAGCCGGGCTCAATTTCAGACTTTTGTTGCCATCTGTGAGGAAAATAAATGGGGCTCAGAGCCTCAGGATACTGAAATCTGTATTTTTTTGCCCGAGAGAGATCCTCCGTCCTCCCCACCAACCAAAATGGCAAGTTGTACTTCATATCACAATCACTTTCTGTGTCGGGCTGTAGAGGGAAACAATACATGTACACTGGGCCTGTGACAGTGTTGTACTTTTCTTAATGCTGTGAAAGATTAGTCACATTCCAGAAACTGAAACATATTATGTGTCTCTATATTATTTAAGCCATAGTTTGTAGACTGTTATTTACTGCACCATGAAAAGATAAATGCTCAGAGTAACGGCCCCTACACACGGCCGCGGGCGTTAACGCTTGCCGGCGGGCGTGTCTGAAGCTCGACCAACAACCAATCACATGAATCTCCCGCCCCTGACACACAAGCACGCGGTTTGATTGGCTAGAGCTTGTACTGGCTTATGATTCGATTGGCTGACGCCTCCATCGAGGCGTCAAAAGTAGAACATTGCTCTACTTTTGCAGCGAGCACCACGAGAGAAGCTACGCTTTGCTCCCAGAATGCAGTTCGGCGAATCGTGACGTCACCCCATTCAAAGTGAATGGGTTGAAGCGTCAACGCCCGCGGCCGTGTGTAGGGGCCGTAAGAGTTAGTAGTCGCATTTGGAACAGAGGAGACGCGCTACATTGGCATTCATGAAACTAAATGAGGATGCCAACTTGTAATTAGGGGTGCAACAACTAATCGACGTAATCGATTAAAATCGATGACCAAATTAGTTGCCAACTAATTCAGTTGTCGATTCGTTGGTGACGTCATCACGTGTGTTTTACGCGCCGTTAAGCTCCAATGTTATCGGTCTTTTTATCGGTAGGCCTACTGGAGACATTTAACAAATATATGTTATATGTATTATTGCTACATAAAGATTATATCGCAGTCTTAGTGTCGCCAACTCGTTTCTAATATGCAAAAAGACAAAATAATGCGATCTCTCTCCCCCGTCTGTGTGCGAGGGGGCGGGGCAGTTTACACACACGCGGCTGCTACATGCATGCAACACACGGCGGGGATGGCGGAGAGAAGCGCTCCAAGGTGTGGTTAAATGTTACCCGCCTCGAAGTGGACAATGCTCGGTGCCAAAAGTGCAATAAGAGTTTAGCATGTAAGGGTGGTAACACGAGCAATTTGTCTAAACATTTAGCAAAAGTGCTCCACATTCAGACGGAGAAATGCACCGGGTTCGACTGTCTTTCTCGTAGCTCTGTATCCCCATCCACGAGTAACTTTTCCACGTCAGGTGTTATGTATGCTAGCAGCAACACACGGAGTGAACACAATTATACAAAGCTACAGAGCTACAACAAAATGAACATATTTTTACTGTGATTAAATTGTAATACACGTTTCTAAATGATGCCGACGTAACAACATACTGATACCGGTTAGTAAAAACCATGAATTAATGCTTGACAAGTCTGCAGACAAGACGGCAGGCGAAACACTTTTTAAAATGCTTGTTTTCTGGATGGAGATTGGGTCGACCAGGCTAAGCTAATGTTGTATATGCTCCGACCGTCCACACACTCATAACAACGGCCTACAGACATAAATAAACCAGCGACTGTATTCGCCATGACACAGACAGTCTGTGGTTTGTACTTGTTTAACTTGTGTACAGTTTTGAACAGATATGAGGAGCTGTGATCTCTGTGGGCTAACTGCTAACAGCTAATGGCTGATGTTTTCTGGTTTAACTCTTGTGTTTCGCTCCGCTCACCGGTCCGGCGGGCGGAGCTGCAGGATTTCTGCTTCACACACACGTTGCATTCCACTATTTTACTGTCTTTTTCGGACACCTTAAAATAATGCCAGGCCGGTGAAGCCATTATGGCGAGCTTGTTTTTCCGTGCAGAGAAAAGTGTCATGTATTTTACGTCATGCGATCGGCTCTCGCGATCGGCTTGTTTAGAGAGCACCGATCGATCGGTGGAGAGTGAGTATCGGCCGATCTCGATCGGTGATCGATCGGAGCATCCCTAATTAAAACGAGAAAAAACGTGGCTGAATCGATTAATCCATAGGTTGATAATGTTTCTGTGTAATACTTTTTGTCATTTAATTCAATTTTTATGTAAAAATCGGAGAGCAAAAGTTAGCTGCTAATGGTAGCCACCAGAGTTATCGCAGATTCCGGTCTCGGCTATGCGGCAGTCTAACACACACACATTAACAAATAAGGACTATGTGGGAGTTCCCCTCGATTCCATTGGCTCTGACGGTTAAAAAGAGATGTCAATCAGCAAAATCGAGCAAGGGGGGCCAGAGATAGGTCAAATCCACCCAAATGACCCCAGAAGTGGGTTTTCTTTGCTAAACCTCTCTAAAAAGGTCAAATTGCACTTGTTTTGCATCAATCTTGATACAGGGTACTTATTATATGTTGTAGTTTGGATTCCTAAAGCTTTTAGTCTACCATCCCATCATTCAAGGGTGGTTTTCACTATAACGGCCCGTCCACACAGCGGCGTGCGATGAGTCTTCCAACGCTTCTGCCCATTCACTTGAATGGGGTGACGTCACGCCTCACCGAAATGCATTGTGGGGAGCGTAGCTACACTTTGCTCACGTTGCTCGCGTCAAGAAGATACAAAAGTTGAGCCATGTTCAACTTTTGTATCTTCGACGGAGGCGTCAGCCAATCAAATCCCGTTTATGAAAATCTGCCAGTACAACTGCTAGCCAATCAAACCGCGTGTATGTTGGGAGAGCCAGACCGCAGGTCCGCAGCACCACGGAGAGAGCCTCCCCGCTGCTGCTGCTGCTGCTGCTGCTGAAGGAAGGTGGAACACTTTTTAACTCTTTTTTTCCCCCCTCTCTTTTCTCCCTGCTTCTGCTGCAGGCTAGCAAGCTAGCGGGCTTTTTTGCTTTGTATGTCCGGGGCGGGAGATTCATCTGATTGGTTGTTGGTCGCGTTGCTCCCAAGCTTCTGCCACGCCCACCACAAAGATACAACGCACGCTGCTGTGTGGACGGGCCGTAAGCAAACTTTTTTTTTTGGACGGACACAATCATTTACATTTTTTTACTGTGTTCAATCTGAATTTACTTTAAAATAAAAACATTTATATTCAGTCTGACACTTCTACATCCAACTCACCTTGCTTTGAGAAAAAAAGATTGTTAATTTAACCCTTTTAGAAGGGAAGATATGGTCATTTGTTCTGGGAATGTCATTTTCGAGCCTGATACCTGAAAAACAGGCTCGGGGCTTAACAGGTTAACTTGTTCAGTAACATGTGATGAAAAGCGACCCACTAAGTAATGATTCATGTCATCTATGACAAGATTTAATGTAAACTAAATGTAGTATATCCTGAATTCCTAAGTGAAAAGTAGGTTTAAGGATTATACTTTTCATAACCTAAGACCTGTAATCATTTGGGCTGTCGAGTGAATGCAGAACTGCATTGGATTTCAGAAACACAACCATAAATGCTTTCATGTAATGTGTTTTTGTGTGTGTGTTTGCATCTTGCAGGGTCTTGATGAAGTGATGCCTCTCAACCTGTCGGGCCACACAGGAAATATATGATAACATATATTTCAATGTTAATGAACTTCATACTGTTCATTCATAATCTGATTGTCTTTGTAGCTCACTGTTGAAATAAATTACAAAATAATTATATCTACAGCCAAAAACATAAACACACCGCTTTCATAAATAACACACTTGTTCTGCAATAATATGTTTTATGTTTCCTGTCATTTTTGTTAGGAAAGGACATGCCTGAAAGACACGACATTTTCTCCTTCTCTGAGGGTCAAGAAGAACATCCAAGAGGAACATTAAAAGCTGATGTTATGAGATGTTAAGACCAGTACAGGACATTCACTAAGAAACTACTTGGATTGTGAAAACACAGTCAGCTGATCGAATGCAGCTATTTCCACATCTATACTCCATCAGCTGATTATTTCTATTTGCCTCACTTTATGAGCTTCACATCACTTGTGCCTTGTACCGCAGAGTTTGCAACGTCACAAATAAATGGGGCCAATCTCCAGTCAGATGTGAATGTGTAATCTAACATTTTCAGTAAGAATAATGGACGAAAGGAGTGCAAATACAATTTATTGAAATGTGAACCAAAAGTTAATCAAAAATGTTTTAAATAAACCTATGAAATGTATAAGTAAACACATTTAGTCAAATAAAGTGACAGACTAGGCCTGTGCAGTTGGTATCAGCTTTGCCCACCATGGGCTCCTCCATCAGGCCTGGTCCTCCTCGCTGAGGAAAGACCCTCAGTCCTCTCCAAACCAACAGACAGGACGTCCATCACACGGAGGTTTCTCCCTGAAGTCTCTGCAGCTCTCTGGACACCACGCTGTCTCAATCCGTCCACACTGAATATGAGAGGGTTAAAATGAAAATAATAAATGCTTGAGACAATAAGAAATATAAAGTTGACTGTTGAGTTGCTCCGTTTTTTTAGATTGTCAATACTATTACTGTATAACTAATATATCAGGTTAAGAGGCACATTCAAATAAAGATTGGTCTTTAAATACATTTTGTCTTTTGAATTAATCCTTGACTTTAGTCAAGGATCTAGAACTGGTACTTAGTTTTAATGATACAGTCTGGTTATTATGCTGTTTGGAGGAGGCCTCACAAGTAAGACCACTAACTAGCTACCATCACATGTACCTTAGCTTGACTTAAATGTATTAAACGTATAATTAAGTGATATCAAAATATAAATAACTAATGTCATGCAAACATATTAATATTTGCTTGATTCCAGTGTTGAATTTAGCACAATTGCAAAACGTTAAGGGATTTTAAGATTATGAAGTATTATGCTAAAAACTCAATAACTTAGATTATTATTTATAGTTTTGCTGAATAGTTTCATGTCCGCTTACCTTAGAAACGTAAAATGCGACGGCAGTGTGCAGATGGGGAGCATGTTAGCTTAGCTTGGTAGCTTCAGCTAGCTCTGGAGCTTGCAGCTCGGTGGCAGGAGGTCCCGCCTCGACTCCGCCTCTTTGCCCTTATTTGGAGCAGGTGGGAGTTGAACTCTGACGTCCGTGTCGAGCCGTTAGTGGCCGACTCCGCCTACTAAGGGCTTCTCGGCAACTGCAGAATCCTATGGGTGACGTCACGGACCCTATGTCCATTTATATACAGTCTATGTTCAGGACACACGCCGGTTAGAATATTCTATTCTGCACATGTGCAATGCTGCACAATTCAAATGTTACAGTAATGGGTTGTGCTATTACAGATGACAGACTGTAGTTTTATAGATATGTTGTCATATTACAGGGGCTTTTGATTACAATATTTCTCTAGCAGGAAGGGCCCTCAGATTTTGAGATACCCCTACCCGAGGTAGAACCAGGGGTGAAAGTGGTTTGAATTTCTTGCAGGTACTATAATGCTACCCCGACCTTCATTGGTTCATATTGTTCTCCTCCCGCCCCCAGCTTCATGCATCCCTGAACACAAACTTAGCTAACTTATTATATTCATCAATGGCCAGGTTCATGTCCATTCTCTGGGCTAAATAAGCATCATCACCTGTGTCATCTGTGGGCGTTGTTTTTCTAATTTTAAGCACATTCTGAGTTTCTTCATCTCTCTCCTTTCTCTTAAACATCTGAAGAATCGTCGTTTGCATTTTTGCTTTAATTACCATGTAGCCTACTTTTCTAGCTGTCATTCAGTCACTCCATTCTTTTCTCCTCCCGCTGTTCTGATCAAGTGGGAAAAAGCAAATATGTGACCCGCTCTATCGAAATCAGTCGGAAGTCGCAACGGCTCATTTCAAAATAAACGTGGATTTGCGTAAAAAAATTGTTTTTCGGGGTTGTGGTGTTTTGTTTGATTTTAAATAAACAAAGTCTTGGCTTTCAGAATATGAAACTTTTATTTCCAAAATCACACGATAAATACATTTTTGAAGCTTGTAAAGGGAAGAAGACACCTCTCCCTCGCCACTCCGCTGTTCCGCAGCGCAGCTCCCCCTCCCTCCGGCTGAAATTATGAATGTAAGGTGTATAGTAATCATAGATAACACGGCAGGGTCCGTTAAAGTTTGTTTTCATCTGATTTCAATTAAACAAAGGCTTGGCTTTCAGAATATTAAACTTGTTTCGGCAAATTCAGATGATAAATACAACTTTGAAAGCTTGTAACGGCATAATTACAAGCGGAGAACGGAGTAACTTGGCGTCACAGCAGGCAAAACAACAGCCGGTGTTTCTCGTGAGTGTTTCCCCGGGAAACAAACACAATACACACGAATGCAAAATTACACAACCACACACGTATACACACACACACACACACTCGCGAGCCTCCCCCAGACCAGTAATCCAAACGAAAATATCTTCCCTTCGTAGTATAAATTCCACGGGTGGAGCTGTCAATTCTTCCTGGTCCTCCGCACCGCCTGGAAATCTCTTACCGGTACTAAGGACCGGGTAGGACCGGCACACTTTCACCACTGGGTAGAACAAATGACAACAATGATTTTTCTTATCTATAGGGTCTCCCATTAATGAAATTGATTGTTGCCAAATTTTATTTTGGGGGAAAAAATGTTTTTTTGGTTGTTCTTTAGAACTACCCCAATCCCTGAAAAAGAGCCAAATTAGACCAGGCCGAATGTGGGAAAGGTGACAAAAAAGCCCATAACTTGAGAATGACCACTCTTTTCCTCTCCAGATTTGCTGAGGTATGAACCAGGTGGCTGTCCTACATCACCAAATAGTCAGACAATTATTTAACTAAAAAAATACTGAATTATAGTCCTGTAAACTTAGCTTTAGTTTAGACGGAAATTGTACTTTTGGTGATAGGAACATAGGACTCCATGGCCTACCTCTTCTCTGATACAGTCAAATTCCAAATGGGGGATAAGTGGCATAATAGCCTATAAGTTAAGGATGCTCACTCTGATGGTCATTATATATTGGAGAGGGGACCTTTTACCACCACTTAATTAAATGCATTGTTGCAAGATAAAAATGTGAGTTAATTCATTTAGATAAACATTTTAAGTTGCAAACATTAAATTATAAGTTGTGTTGACGTAATAATGTTGGTAATTACATCAACTTAATAGTGTGTGTAATTTGAACTCTGATTTCTGCATTAATTGACTTAAAACCAAATTCAAGTAGTAGTAAGTAATGCAATTGGCTTGATAACTTAATTGTTCTACACCTTGAGTTAAGGATTTCAAGTCCACTCCCACTTAACATGCCTGGACAAGTTCCGACAGTTAAGACAAATATAAATATACAACGGACATTTTAAGGTGAGTGTCATCTTTTGTCATTCAAATACAGTAGATAGCCTTGCTGTTGCACTGTATAGGCAAATTGCTGTTTGACCAAAATTAGCAGCCTTTGAACTGTGAATAGTGAGAGAGGGTACAAAGTAGTAGAGGCTACTGTGAGAGTAAAAATACTTTGGTTATATTGTGATATCGCTTTTTATTAAAAATGAATCTCGGTGAAGCAGATCAAGGACATGCTTCTTGAGGGAGGATCGTTATTAGGGCCCGAGCACGAAGTGCGAGGACACCTATTGTTATTGGAGGAATTCTTCTTATTAGGGCCTGAGCACAAAGTGTGCGAAGCCCTATTGTTATACTGAGAAAATATTTTCTTATTAGGGCCTGAGCACGAAGTGTGCGAAGACCTATTGTTATGCGAAGAATTATTATTCTTCTGAATTTTTTTCTGCACTTTAAACCTGTTTTTGAGGGGGTTACCACACTATGCGTGTCGCGACATTTGGCAACGCCGCCAGGACGGGCGAAAAATTTCACATTCTGGATTCGATAGCGGAAAAATTTCCAACATGCTCTCTAGCGCCACCTGTGAAAATTCAGTTTCCGAAAAATTTACATAGTCGCAGCGTAAATCTGACGGACCTGAAATTTTGCACACTTCTCCGGGTGGAGCAGCTCTACATATTATCCTCTCATAACCCCAAGCTCCGCCTACTTTATTTTTTTTTTAATTAACATAATGTGAAAAACAGTGAAATATTCACTAAAATTGCAATTATTTGGATTTCCACACCAAACTTAGTGTACATCATCAATGGAGGGTCGGACACATTACTGTAGAAAATGAGCACGATGTGTGGAAAAATGTGTCCGACATCCATGGAAACGTATTAGCAAAAAGGTGTGGCCTACACATAAATGCTCACAATTCATCCGAAATGTATCCAAATATCACCGACTTCGGTGGATAGGTTCAGTTTGTCTTGGGGAATAGGCACCAAAAAGCA